>VDFB02069944.1:0-30854 GCA_007258455.2 Sequoia sempervirens | reverse complement strand
GGGGAAAAATGTATAAGAGTGAATTTTCACCCCATGTGCAAATCCCCTTTTTTCCTTTATCCACCTTAGAAAACCAAGTTCAAAGGCTTAATTACACATAATCCTTCTGCTTTCATTCCACTTGGCACCTTTTTTGTGCAGCGTCGATAGGGAAATTTCTATCAGGGACCCCTACGCAATGCATAGACATCTGCGTGGCACACTTATGTCCCTAGAAGATTCCTATGGCTAAACCTGTGGAGGCATTACACTTCTCATTGGGAGTCAAGTTGTAATTCCCTCTTTGGTTGGTTGACCTGAATATGGTTGTTTTTCTTCATCTCCCCTTCATATTCACTCCTGGAACAAGCATTTCATCTACTAGACATCTTCTACAATCTTCTAAGCATTTAATGCACACTTTTTGGCATCCATTCCAAGCTTTCTAGTAGCATTTCAAGTACTCCATAGCAGCAATAATTTCATTCCACCACTTAAGTAGAACAAGTTGGGGATAACACCATTGTGGTTGAGGCTTGAGTACTCTCATTTTCTCCCCCAAGCAGCCTTGAATGCTCTTGGTGGAGGTGGTAAGCTTCCCTTTTGTCTCCTCTATTACTTGGTTGAGTAAGCACACTTACTATTTTGTAGTGTTTTTGGTGCTCTTCATTATATTAATTTCTTTATCATACTCATTTCCTTGGCTATCCATGGAGGCGGAAACACCTAAATAGGGGTTTGACTAAGGTAGGCCCCTATATAGCCACCCAACATTCTCCTCCTCTTTGTGTGTAGGTGTACATGCTTTACGGAGCTAGCTAGTGAATAGGATCTTCTACAAAATCATCTTCGTCACCCTAGCTTTGGTATATTTGCTTTATCACATTCATTTGTACTTCTCGTATTTCATGGTGTTGGTTTTCTCTTTTAGAAGCCGCTAGTTAGGCTACTAGCTTGTTTTTTGATAGTTCACATTATACTTTTGGTCCTCTAGTCGTACAGATGACATCACACCTGAGAGATGCTAGCATGCCGCACTGTCATCTCGGAACTGTGCTTTCATCCTTAGACAGAGAGCTATCTAAGATACAGTGTTGAGATTGAAAATCAACTTGCCTAGCCTCATTTTGAATCTTGGGATTGCAAAGTGGTTGTAGGAATTTATATTCCTCATCATTCTCATCCTCATATCCTAACATTCCACTAAGCTAAGGTGAGTTAGGGTAGCCTTCTACATCTTGGCCTTCTGTGACCTAGGGCCTTGCATGTGGTGGTTCCCTTCTCTTAGAGTTGGTATATTTAGATTTGTGTCTTTGATGTTTCACATTATGTGTTGTCATCAATGACAAAGTGGGAGATTGTTGCAAGTATGATCAATTATTATTGTAATTAATGTCAACAAGCTTATGTTTTCATTGATGTCTATTGTTGGGTGAAAGTATGAGAAGTTTATGTTATCCATACTTTGATTAGTTGCATTATGTTGTCATTAGTAAAGCTACTAGTGTCAACCTATAGTGTTTCTTTGATAAGATTCTATCCATGGATATGTGGTTGAGTTTCTATGTTGTAGGTCATTTAGTTGTGCTGAGGAAGTGTTGAAGATGATGAGGATGCGCCTCTAGTGCTTGGTTTCCAAATTCTTTTGAGAAAATTTGAGAAAAATTGATAAAAATAGGAAATAGTGTGTTGTAGTGTTGTTTTGTATTACACGGATGTGTTCTAGTTTTGCCCCACTTTTCTTCAAGGTTAAAGATCTACCTGTGTATTTCAGATATGTTGGTGAGAGATGTCTAGAGGTTTTATATCTAGGATTTGGTGTGCTGGAGTGTTGTGTAGAAGAAGTTGTTTTCACTAGTGTGTGGACTATGTATTGTGGAGGTGTCCGGGAGAAACTTTGCTTCACATTTCTTTGAAGTTACGTTTTAGGTCTTGCAGATCTGAATGAGTTTTGATAAGGTTGGTGTCTTTCTTCAATTGAAGTGGGATTTTGATTGGTGTCGTATCAACAATATCCTTTATAACAAGGGGTAGCTGCAAGGTAGTTTCCATGAGCGGTACCTTGGATGCAGCACCCTCGCAAATGTTGCTGTGAAGAATCTTTGTTGACTTTCACAATGGTTTTGACCATTCCCAGACTGTCCGCCATAGTGCGTGGTTTGGTAAGCCCATCCTTGGATCGCATGCAGCTACGTAATTAAAATCTTTAATGGCGTCGGGTAATGATCAACCGGGTAGTTTACACCAATTGCGATGGATAATCTCTTTATAGAAGCCACGTGATAGCTGCTGGTGTTATAGATCTTTGTTTCCTCAAATACGGAATGATGTGCAGATTATTGGATGAAATGAGTAGAAGGTGTCTACAATTTTTCAATCAAGCTACAAAGGTGTTGGTGACATTGTGGTGGATTCTCTGTTGCATTGAGGTGAATTTCTCTATGTAAGATTTCTTCTCTATCTTCTTTTCTATTCTAGTAGTGAGCCTTTAATAGTGACTCATGTGGTAGTGAGACCTATTATATTCAATGTTGATATTACTTATTGTGAGCTAATCGTCATCGTGGTTTCTCCCTTCTTGGGTTTTCTAAGTAAATCTAGTGTTCTCTTGTGTATGGTGTTGTTGTGTTTTAGTTTTTGTTATTTTATTTTCATGATAAATCATGATAGAAGATTTAAGGGTTTAATTAATGAATGTGGATTTGAATATGTATAAGGGATTTGAAGTTTTAGGGTACAACTAATTCACCCCCCTCTTAGTTTTCTTGTGCATTCAACATGAGATTCTGGATTTTAAGTCTTCTAACCCTTGTTGAAGAAAAAATTCAAAAAATAGAGAAGGGGTATGTTAAATCCATTCTCTAATACCATGTTATAATTGTGAAAAATCATGAGCCATAGGATCAAATGACAAAAAAAACAACCTTCCATACAAGATTAATGCAAACAATAATATGAAATTGAATAACAGGAAAATGATGATGATGATAAGGGTTAATGCAATAACCTATTTCCCTAATTTCATTCAAGGAAATGAGATCCAAAATAATGAAGTGACTAACAACCAAAAGGTGAATCAAATCAAGGTGTGAATCAACAAATTTTCTATCTATGCAAGGATGGGGGTAAAAGCTAAATAACACTTTGGAGGGAAAGATCAAAACCATCAAACAAACTCTAAAATTCAAGTTATTAAATGCAAATGAAGAATATTAATCAAATATGAAAAAAATAGTAATCAAAAGGTAGATCTGGAAAGGAGAAAATAATATGTACCTTTCACCAAAAGTCACCTTTTAAAGCTAGCTGAGGACTCATTCGCCCTATGGCAAATGGGTCCTAGCTAGGGTTCTCTAAAATCTATTTATGGGTTCTCTTTTGATTCTCACTATTAGACAACTAGAAATAAATTATGTAGAGGAGTTTCCATGATATGGAAAATTTTCTTGCAACTTTGAAAACTTTGCAACTTTCTTCAATTTTTCTTTTCAAAGGATCTTTCATCTAAAATCTATAATCACACATCAAAGAGAGAAAAATGTTGTTTGTTAGGGAATGGGGGTTTTCCTTGGTCAAACTCCATTTTGGTAATTAAACCTTGAAATGAAATAATGAAATACCATGAAGGAAGAATAAATGAACAACAATATGTAACAACTCACTGAACCTTATTTGAACCTTGGATTGTATATCTACAACTAACATGAATTGGCTTCAATGGATGCAGATATTTATCATGAAACTTGACTTCAAACAATGTCCTTGAATACTTGAATAGATCTTGAAAATTACATCACCATATTAGCTCAAACAACATGCATGATGTAAGAAATCTTTGAAATGATAGGAATCTTGATTGCTACAATAATCTTCAATAATTCTACCCTTGAATGCCTTGAAATTGCTCTTGAAATGCTCTTAATCAGACTTTCTCATAAATTTTTTTAGAATGATTGAAGTCTTAGATTTTTATAGGATGAAACTTAGTGAAAATATCTCTTATTTATATACATCTTAATATTAATTCTCGAAATTTAGATATCACAAGTTGAAATCTGAATGTACATTTCAAATAATTGAAATACTGCCAAAAACATAATTTAAATTTAGGTCCTAGGTGCAAGTGAGGACCCATGAATGGGTCCTAGGCCACTTGCCTAGGACACACATTGCTCAATGTTAAACCTTATTTTATGGCATTTATGAATGTCAGGTTTTATCCATCAAAATTTTCAATTAATTAGGCTTGAATTTGAATTAAGGGGAAAATTAAGTAAAAAATTAACCTCAATCAATTAATAAATCCCTAGGTTAGTGTGAAATTGTAAAGGTGCACCTTACAACACAAAAAATAAGGCACAATTAAGTCTATTTTAATAAAAAAGGGCCCTAAACTTAAAGTGAATATGTAAAATACATATTACAACAAAAAATTAAGGCATAATTAAGTTCATTTTATTATTAATTATTCATTTCAAAATTAAGTGTGAAAAGGGAATACTTTTTCCTACATTACATTTAGCCCTCACTTTAGTGCAAGGATGAGTGCAAGCGCAAACTCACACTAAAGTAGACATTCAAGACATTTATGTATACAACAATGAAAAAGATACATAATGGTGCACCACATTTGAGGAGATGGAGCACAAGGGATAGGGTTCCTATTTCGCATGCTTGTTTCACTCAAGGAAGCCCTAGAGATATCAATCCAATGTAGAAAGGGGAAAGAGATCTGGACATAGGGTGTCCTAGGGTCTGATTAGAAACTAAAGAGGGGTTCACCACCAAGCTAGGGATTGGAAAGACTAATGAAATGCAAGACCTAATGTTTAAACCTAGTGCAATGAAAAACTTCATTGGGTATGCGTAGGATCATGATGGGCCAAAAAGTGGCGATATGATGGGTATGTGTAGGGTATGTGGCTGATGATTTTTTTTTTACCCAAAATTGATGAAAAAAAAGGGTTTTAAAGGAGATTCTCAACTTTCCACCAATATAAATTATGTTTTACTTTGAATTTAATAAATAATTATATTCATTTTCCATTTGAATTACCACTAAAGTCCTAATCATAGGTCGCATTGAAAACATCTATAGCTTTGCAATGGTATCGCATTTTTAGAATCTAAACATGTGTCACATCTCTCTATACTACACTATAGGATTAAAAATTGAATTTCATGAAGTTTTGACCAAGCTAAGGTGGTTAGGACATAAGAGTTTTAAATTTTTTAAAATTTGTAATAAAAAAATTCATAATCACTATTTACTTGGAAAAAAAAATTACCAAAAAAATATGTGCATCACATCCCACATGAGCCGTCCCTCTAGTTATATCTAAAATCTTATAAAAAATATTACTTCATTTTATTGTGGTTAGTGGCCTATTGCATTAATCTACTATTTTTCCTTTGAAATTTAAGTACCATCGCATTGAATTTCAAATTTTCAAATAGATTTTTTTAAAAAATAAACCTAGTAGTTTAGAAACTACATTCAATTTCTATTACAAATTCTACTCTACATATTTTTGAAATAATATAGATAACTTGTCCAAATTTTAGAAAAGCTCTAACTCTAATTTTCTAAATTTTGCCACTTAAGGGCCCATTTTTCCTTAAGGATGATCTCTTGCACATACCCCACTAAAATGATCCAAAAAAATGAATGTAAATTAGAACAAAAAGCTGAGAGATCAGAGGTGTGCACTTGGAAAGCTATAAGAGCTTGATTCAAGACCTATAATTCTGAATATGCTGAAGTTAGTGCCTATTAGGACTCATATGCTAGTATGGGTGATTTAGTCCTAGATTAGGGTTTCTAGGTAGGAATAGAAATCTGGCAGAGATATGTCTAGAACTTGTGAAATATGCAAACTTCAATATATTGGGACTCATATGCTAGAAGTGGTGTATCAATACAGTTTGAATTTTCCAAAAAAGTAAGGCATGAATCTGCTCTTCAATCTCTGCTCAGTCTTCTCAACTTGATCTTGGGTCTTTAATTACTCAATTCTACACTATAGAAGTCTTTCAATGATCTTGTAGGTGATGTGACAACTTTGAAAACTTTGAAAATTTTCTCCAAATTTTCTTTGCAATATTTCTTCAACCTAGATCTGCAAATCACACATGAGAGGGAAAATTTTTGTTTTGTTAGTGGAAAGGGGTTTGCCTTGGTCAAACCTAGTTTTGGTAATCAAACCTTATAATGAAATCAAATGAGATATAGGAGTGATGAATGAACAAAATGCAATGTTGCAACTCACCAAACCCCTAGCAATAAAGTGTTGTAAAACATCTATGAAGTGGCTCCAAATGGATAAGCAGATCTTGAATCTTATTTTAAATGATAGATATTGAATTGAAAAGCTTGTTTGAATCATGAAATTATACATCACAAATGTTCGCTCAAAAATAAACATGATGCACATGGTGACTTTGAAATTATGCTTGGCACTTGAATAATGCTCCAAAACACTTGATAATCAACTCTTAAAGACTCTCGAATTCCCTCGTAAACACTTGAATACTCTTGTGAACTTAAATTTTCTATAAGGATGCTTATTCAACTTGATAGGAGAAAAAAGAATGAAATAACCTTGTATGTATACATGTTTATGTCAAAATTCTCAAAATTAGAACACTTCAAGCTGACATCAAATCTAGGAGGATAAAATCCTACAAATAATTTGAATTTAATTTAATTTTGGTCCACACCAGACTCATAAGCTAGAAGTGGCATATGAGTCCCATTAGGCTTAACTAAGGGAATACTATCTTTTCAAAAAATTTTGTGGATTCCTCGTGGAAATCCGCATCGGAGCCCTTAAAATATAGGTGGGACCCGTTCAAGGGTGTATGAGTCCCATATCACCAAATCTAGACCTTCATACAATCCAAAAACACTTGAATTCATGATTGACTTTGGTTTATGTCAGATTATTCCCTTAAAGATGTACAATTAAGGCTTGTGGATGCAAAATAAGACCAATTAAGGCATAAAGAAGCCCAATCAATGATGAAATCCCCGATTAGTGTGAAAGTTTGAAAACACTTTACAATACCCTTAAATAAGGTACAATTAACTTCATTAGTTAACAAGGGCCCAAGACCTAATGTGAATGTATCAAACACATTACAACACTAAATCAAGGCACCATTAAGCCTAGTCTAAAAGGAGGGCCCAAACAAGCAAGAAAAGTAGGAGGGCATACTCTTTCGCTGCCACATTAGCTTCCCCACTTTAGTGAGAGAGAAGGGAACTTGCTTCCAACTCACACTAAAAGTAGACAAACTCACATCAAGAGGGGTCCAAGTGTACCAATGCTAGTAAGATAGGATGACAATGATCAAGAGGGGTGATCATGCCCCAAGGATCAAGATCCTATGACAAGCCAATATAGGCACAAAATAACACACATGAAAAATGATATAAGGAGCAATAACAAGGCACAAAAAATACACTACCAAAAGAAAAGGGAAAAATCAAAAACAAAAGGGGTGGATCAAGCTTTGACTATTTGTCCATCACAATATGAATTAGATATAGGCTATTTTTCCAAAAATGCATGCTCACACTAAGGCAACAAAACTTTATGTTTTATGATGGGTGAGTATCCAAAGAGGTTCAAGACACATACACACACGACCGATATGCACTCACACACATGTGCAAGTGGCTATGGGAAAGTCATGCCTCAGATTGGCTTCCCATCCAACTAGACCAAAGTTATACCTCCTGATAATTTTGATAAGGCTCCACACAATAATGAACTTCGATCTTCATAAGGAAAGCAAAGCTTCATATGCTTGGAGCTCAAGAACAAACAAGATGGCTCCACAAGCAAGAAAAGTGTATTATGCAAGGTAGCCATATAACTGAAATTTCCAACATAGGGAGCGTTCAAAGGAGTTTTTCTTAGTTCATGTAAGGTCTCTTCTTAGGGGACATTGTACCTAATGTTGCCAAGAGAGGAAAGATCAAAGAAATATCAAACTCTCGTAGGAAATAAAACCTGATGACACCACCAAGAAAAGGACACATCACAAGAATAAAGAAAATCACACAGTGAAACATGAGTGTCGATGTATTCCCCCACTTTAAAGTGGTTGCTAACACCATTGTTGTGAGTAATTGATTTAAAGTAGAAGAAGACATGATAGATTACTCGGAAAGCCCTATGCCAAGTCATATGTTTCCAATAAGCTACGTCATGAAAAGGGAAGGGGTTTCTCCCAAAATGTATAACTCATTATGTCACATGAAAGCCTACTTAAGGCATGTCATCTACATCCCAAGCTTTCTCTTACATATACATGAAAGGTAGTTAACTAGCCAAAAGAGACAATGGAAATAGGGTGCCCCACCTTTGAGGAGATGCAGCACAAGGATAGGGTTCCTATTTTGCACAGTTGTTTCACTCAAGGAATCCCTAAAGATATCAATCCAATGTAGAAAGGGGAAAGAGATATGACAAAAGGGTGTCCTAGGGTCTAATTAGAAACTAAAGAGGGGTTCACCACCAAGTTAGGGCTTGTAAAAACTAATGAAATGCAAGACCTAATGTTTAACCTAGTGCAATGAAAAACTTGACTAAATGATCCAGAAATGTAAGTAAATCATAACAAAAAGCTAAGAGATCAGAGGTGTGCACCTAGAAAGCTATAAGAGCTTGATTGAAGACCTGAAATGTTGAATATGCTGAAATTAATGCCTACTGGGACTCATACGCTAGTCTAGGTGATTTAGTCAGAGATTAGGGTTTTTGGGTAGGAACAAAAATCTAGAAGAGATATGTATAGAACTCTTGAAATCTACAAGCTTCACTATACTAGGACTCATATGCCAAAAGTGGTGTATCAGTCCAATTTGAGTTTTTTAGAAAATTAGGACCTGAATCTACTCTTCGATCTCTGCTTAGTCTTCTCAACTTGATCTTTGGGTTTGAATTATTGAATTTTGTACTAGATAGAAGTCTTTCAATCATCTTGTAGGTGATGTCTTCAATATGTCTTCACCCTAGATCTATAAATCACACACAAGAGAGAGGAAAAAATGTTGTTTTGTTAGTTGAATGGAGTTTGCATTGGTCAAACCCCATTTTGGTAATCAAATCTTGTAATGAAATCAATTTAGATAAAGGAATGATGAATGAACAAAATGTAATATTAAAAATCACCAAACCCTAGCAATAAAGTGTTACAAACATGTATGAAGTGGCTCTAGTGGATGTAGATCTTGTTTCTTGCTTGAATGTGATAGATCTTGAATTGAAACTGTTGATCATTAAAGCTTGTGCCTCTCCGACATCCTTATGGGAAATTCAATGAGTGGGGGACCAATTTGTGCCTCACTAAATACCTCTAAGATTTTTATAGAAAGTTGGCTCTTCTTTAAGTATGAAGAAAAAGGTAGAAGGAAATGTAAATATAAAACATTTCAAACCCACTTTTTTCCTATGAATGATATATTAGACATAGAATGCCACAACCCTTCATTGTTGGGAAGAGAACGAGCAACAAAGGATAAATACAAGCACGGTGTAGTCTTTAAAATCTCCCTATAGGAAGTATTCATTAAGGTCTGATCAAGCATAAAAGTTCCCAAAATTAACATAAAAACATTCAGAAATTGCATAAACTCTTAAGTTCTTTTTATAGCATAAAATGAAGGAACAATAACCCTTAAAGAATCTGGAGAAGCTCAATGGGCATAATCCAATTCCCACAAGTTATTACTATATCATATACCCTACAACATGGAAATCAACTACTCAAACTATTTCAATCAACCTTAACACAATGTTTTTTTCTTAATGAAAGCATAAAGAAGGAACTTCATAAAGGCCATAACGTGCACATTTTCAAATATTTCTTCCAAACAGTTCATGCTTAAATATAAAATGAAGTTTAAAAATAAAGGTTGGATGCCAAGCTGATAATAGTTTGAGTTAAAATAATATAACATGCTAGAGAAAAGCAGTGTTCTACCAAATTTTAAACTTCTATAACTAAGGAAATCTAAAAGAACTTCCTTGTCCAAAAAAGGAACTTCCAGGGAACTTCTTCCTTCTTTTGCCACCTCCTATTTATAGCTAAAAAGAGAGAGAAACACCTCCAACACCTAAACTTGATTACTACCAAATGCATGCATCTTTAGAATAGATCACGATCTGATCATAGATATTTGATTAGATTGCAACAATATTTTCTCATTAATTCCCAACTACCACATTAATTTCCTTTAGATATTTAGCAATGATTGCTATCTGAAAGCAATCAGATTCTAGAAAAAATCCTAGCAAAATCTGGTTGACCAATCATGTAGATCGATGGCGTCAACTTGAAGTTTCCACCCTGAAAAAAAAGAAAGACCTAACAAACTCCAACAAACTCCATAAAGAGATTGCTCCTTAAAAGGGCAACCTTCCCAAAGTGAAGAGGTCATGTGTTGAGCAGGTGGAGAATCTTAGATTTATGAAAATAGTATTAGAGAAAATCCCTTCTGAGCTGACACGTGCCCCATCTTTCTCCCAAAAGGAAGATGATAAAAAAAAGCCACACATCCACCATGTGGTGCATTGCACGCCATTTGGAACAAATTTTTCTTTAAGCACAAATTCATCTCAAAGCCAAAAACATATATAAAAATCCGAAAATCAAAATGAGATTAAGGAAAAATTGCTTCATAGTCTTGGTGACTCACCAAGGGCCTTCACTAGCGGAGGCATGAACCTAGAGCTTTGAAAATTCTTGGAGTTTGAGGAAGGAAGAATACTGCACTTCCCAATCCAAATTAGTTGGATGGATAAGAGTGCAAATGATCTTGTATGCTTGATCTAAATCAAATATTTCCTTAAAGGAAACAACTCCCCATCTTGCTGAAATAGTCTGAAGGTGATAATAGAGATGAGAAAGGGGAAAGATCTCGTGCTTGATTTCATCAACGATGGGCATCGTGCTTGAACTTGGGTAGAACTTTTGTCTGATTGCATCCATGATTTGCTCAACTAATAGCACATCTCCATCTGGTGAGAAAAGGGGAGGCAAACCGAAGCTAAGCAGAACATTGAAATCCTTCTTGATTTCGTCTACCCTTTTGCTCAACACTTCCTGGAGTTCCTTTCTCTTTGTTGTAACTTTTTGGCAGATGATGAATTCGCTTGCTTTTGTTGAGGCAGCTCTTCGATCCATAATTCCTTCACTTCTTAAGACCTCATTAGTGGCCACACACAATCTGGAAATCAATATATCTATAGAATTTGGTCATCCATCGGGCTAACCTTTCTATTTAATTCCCAAGTATCCCTTAAGAACTTTAGGGTTGGCCTGAAAATAGTGACTGCAACTATGATCCATTCCTAGTGCATGGATATCAGCTTCTTCAATATTGGGAGGGCTCCAAACCCTTATGTAGTAGCTAACTCCTGATGGAAGTGAGCCTCTCTCGCTCTTACATTCTCCTCCATTTGATTTTTCTCTTGGAGGGAATTTGTTAGTTTAGAGTTCAACCTTCTGATCTCTTGGTCATGAGCTTGCAGAGCGGACACGATCTCTTGTTTCTCTTGTATTGACCTTTCTACTTCCACCTGTGACTTTTGTAGATTGTTGGAAGCTTGAGATCGGACACCATATAGCTCTCTCTGTATGTTTACTTGAGTACATTGATACTCTGCATTTGTCTGGCGCTCAGAAGCAAGCTCAACTCTTAACTTTTAAATTTCAGCATACAGCTAAACCTATTCACCTTGGGCTTCCTCGAGCAACTTAGTTGCTTCTCCTTGCCGATTTTGTATCTATCTTATGCGGGCCATCTCAACATCTCTAACCTTGATCTACCATGTCCCCTAATTTTCGTAATTCATGATATTATAAATTATAAATTTTGATATACAATTAATTATAATACTTGATCAAGCTCATATGTCCCTATCTAATAAATGAGATTATTATTAATAAAGATGATATTATTATTATTATTATATTATATATATATATATATATATATATATATATATATATATATATATATATATATATATATATATATATACAACTTGACATATAGATATTAAATATGAATATTGATAAACTAAATATTATGATTATAATCTAAATATTTATGAATAAGAAAAAATACACAAAATATAGTATTCAAATGTAATATACAAATCATAAATAAAATAAACTAAAAAATATAAAATATGAAATATAATAATACTAACTACAATTTAAATAAAACACCAAAGAGAATAAATAAAAAAAGAAAATATTTATAATAATTTATAATACTACAAATATTAAACCATATATGTAATAACATTAATAAAATATACTGCATTTAAATTATATCGAGAGTTGCAGCAAAGGACGCAGCCCTCCACCTTGAATCGCCCCCCAATGGTTCTCTTATAAATGTGAACATATAGGAAGAAAAAAGATCATTCGAATAGAGGAGGAGAAAAAAAGAATCATCACCATGGTTGGGAAAGAAGGAATAAGGGGAAGAATATATTCTGACAGAAATATGATTACCAACAATAACAGCAAACTGTGGAATAAAGGAAAGAATATATGAACATATTCTGACTGAATAAGAGAGGCAGTTTAAAATAAACCAAGTGGAATCAGGAATAAAGACAGGAAAATATAAATATATTCTGAGCAAGGAAATCATGAAATCTGATAGGAAGCAAAATTAAATAGGATAATGATCAGAAAAGATCACAACCAAAATTTTGTAGGAAGGAAGAAGAAGGTGTGAGAGGTATGCGCCTAAAATATATAACTACATTTCATTCATGCAGATAACATGTAGAAAGTAATAATTAGTTAATAAGAAAATAAGTAATAAATATAGATAAATAGTAAATATAGCTATTCTAAGCATATAAATATAGATATAGATAAGTTCTAAAGTGAATAATATGAAAAGAGAGTATATATATAAGTAAGAATATAAGAGAGAATATAAATGAAGAATAATTGAGTACCAATAAATATAAGTAAGAATAATTAATGTAGGAATACCAATCAATACAAATAAATAGACATATATAAATATATAAATATCAATTGACATAAATAAGGGAGTGATTATATATATATAATACAATTATCCTCGATGGCACTCTCAAATTTGCAAATTTGAGATGTTTATATCGTAATTCTTTGCCTCTCGTGACTTTAAGAGTGCACCCCGATGAGCTTTGCATGAATGACTCACTCTTGGAGGGTCAGTGATTTGAAGCCTCCATTTACTCTTTAAGTAAAACTCTTTGTAGACACACTCCATGTGTCCTATGAATGCATGTCAATTTTCAGCTTCCCACGATGAGTTTTGTCAAGGTTTCAAAAAGTGAAGCTGGAGGGTTTTGTCACTGTTCAGCTGTTTGCAAATGTTCGGTTCTACAAAGTTGCCTCCCGTTTGAGCTTGCATTTTGCAACTGGTTGACCATCATGTTAGAATGATTGTTGTTTTGTATTCTCTATACCAAGATGATCTCACATGTCAGCTTTCAGAGCCTCACAAGTTGATTTGCTATTTTTAGCAGATCAAAACTAAATGGAATTTCTTCAAATTTCTAAACCTTCTCGAGGTCAAATTGTAATCATCAATATCTTTCACTGAGATGATTCAAGAAAAATATTTTACACACATGTTCATTGTGCCAAAATAAGCTTATGGGTCCGGGCGGCAACTCGCCGAGGTTGATTTGATATTTTGCATAACTAGGGTGATCTCTTTAGCTCTTAATTGGTCTGCAATGCTTGTTTGCTTGCAGGTTCAAGCAGGAAACTTTATGATTAATAAGTCTCACCATGACTCCTTGTGTTGAGCTGTCTTTGCATTGTATTCTATGGACTAATGGCTACATGCCTGCAAGTTTTTATGTCTCCAGGATGTCGTTTGCTTAGTTTTCAAAGCCGATTCTAGAGCCAATTTGGTCCATTTTGCTCATTTTCCAAAAGTGCTTGAAAGCACATTTTGATGGAGACCCAGTTCATGTTTTCACTCCAGATGTCTCTAGAGGCTGTCTTAGATCAATTTGAGCATGGAATTTGTATGAAAACGAATTTTTTTTAGCCATGCCCACATGGGGACCTGACGTGCTTTGCACCATTGTGAAATTATTTGTCTTCAAAGTTTAAGCTATAAAGTGAGATCCACTCTCTATTATGGAGTTTGAAGGTTATGCCATCAAATAGAAAGTGATATCAAAAAAGGGACAATTTTGTTTCATAGATGCAATGACTGCTAATATAATTAGAAGGTGGCAAAGCTCAAAATGAAAGATGGTATTTTACCTAAGTTGCTCTAGGATACAACCATAGCATTATGCAATCTTGCTTGGTTATTTGTGTAGTTGCAAACATTGGGAAGAAAATTTAGGAAGAGAGACAAATTTTAAAATCAGAAGAAGCATGCAAAGGACATTGCATTGATGAATTCATAGGCACCCACATTTCATTGTCAAAACATTCAATGAAATTGTCAAAATCTCAATTTCAGAGGTATTAAGTATGATGGGGAATGTTGAAAGTTTCAGTAGCTTGTTTCTTCATCATACTCTCACTAAACATCATGAGGGAAATGATGTGGTGCCCTCAAATCACTGATTATGCCTTACTCTTTCAACTTGAGTTTGTTTTCCAAATGTCAAGGGTGAGATATGAAAGTGTTTTGAAATACTCAAACAAATGTGATTGAATGATGTGACATGCCTGGCATAGAGTGAATTCATTGAAAGCTCTGGAAACTATTAAGAAAATACGCCATCACCATTCAAATAGAATGGAATGTGAATGGACTTTGATAGCTTTCAAATAAATGCTACACATGAAAAATAACTCAACTTCCACAATAAAGGAGGATAGCGTAGCTAATAAAAAGTACTAATCATTGAAGGCTACCAAATGGAAGGAAAAAAATGCAACATGGAGCAAGGAACACACAACCATCATAGTATAAAAAACATAATAGATAAGGCATGTGAATTTTTTTGCAGCCCCTCAGCTAATGTGATGACTTGGAACTCCATTGCAGCATAGTGGATTTGTTGAAAACTTTAGAGATATTTAAGCAAGTGCAAGGCTGGAATCAGATGAACACCATTACTAGCGAGTGCCAATGCCAATATGAGTAAATAATGAATAAAAGGAATTAGAAACTTTTACTCAAATGGGAATGGGTGCAGTTTCGAGGGCATAGGGACATTGTACAAAATATAAGGAAACTTCAATTGCCACATGCGCAGGGTATGCATAAAATGGATTTGTTGAAAATGCCTCTACTTTGGGACACTTTTTAGAGAAACCATTAAATAGGTGCATTCAAAATGAAACAAAAGAAAAATAAGCCTACGCTCCAACGCACCAATGATTGTTGAAATACTTTAGAAACTTTCAAGTTTTGCAAACACAGTCCATAGCTGGCAATAGAGGAGAATTAGGGAGGTCAAGGCATGGTGAAAGAGTTTAAAAGCTCGATTCACAGAGGGGAGGCATACACATAAATGAATATATGAAATGTTTGAACACCTTCCAAGAAAAGGTGATTACGAGTCTTGAAGGAGATGCCATCTATTTGAGAATGGATGAGGGCTCAATGGCTGTAAACAGAATGCTCTCCACGGGAAAATGCATCCACCATGAACAAGCAAGAAATTGTAGAGGAAACAAACAAATGTGTGATCAGAAAATTAGGGCAACATTGAAGGTTGAAAAGAAATCAACGTCTTAGGAAAGAGGAGAAAAATGCAGCCTCATCCTCACTGTCCCCCACCAAATCATGATCTCAAGGTGCACGATGGTTAATTTATGCGAGTTAGCAGGATTATGACATGTGGTAGTGGGCCCAAGTGGTCTTTAGCACACAAGTTAAGTCTTCCTAAAGGATGCCTAATGTCTCATTTTTAAAAAGCTTATTTGTTTTTTTTATAAAAGAATATTTAAAAATTATGCCTGTGAAAGATTTTAAACAAGCCCATTTTAGATGGTTTTATAAAATATTTCAAGGAGGTAAAAGGGTGTGTGGGGCCTGATGTTTTCTTTTAAAAAAATAAATTCATGTTGAAACACGGGTAAATAAAGGTAAGGGCCTTTATTAAATCTTATGTGGGTAGAGATATATTTTAAATATTAAGTATGAAAAGGGAGCCCACTGAAGTTAAAAGATTATTATTATGGGTCTCTTTTATAAAATTTTGCAAAGCCAGGTGAAATATTTGCTGAGGGTAAAGTGAACTGGCAAATATAATGTGTTGAAATATAAAATTAAGGTGCAGCCACAATGAACAGAGAATGAAAGGATTTTCATGGGAAAAATATTTTACACAACAGAGTAATGGGGAATTCCATCACATGGGCATATTGCTGGAAGAACAACACACATCAAAGGCAAGATTTGGAGGCAAAGTTTGTTGCAGAGAGAGGAGAGAGACTTTTCTTTTGTTGATCAACGGTGAAGAGATTTCTAGATGGCATCTTGGGATCAACTTTAGGGCTTCTTCTGGAGTTCTCTTTTCTTCTTTATATTCTCTTCTTTTCTCATTATGGAGGGTTTTGAGGTTTTGTATGGGGTTGGGTAGATAGAAAATGCTAAGTCTGAGTCATTTCTTGAGTCTGTAAGCTGTAATTTTTTATTTCATGAGTGAATACAGCCAGTTTAGGCAAGTAAATCATGAAAGTGTGTGCACATTCATGAATATCTTCAAATTGTCTCCATACTTGTATAGTTTAATCATATGAATTCAATAATACAAAGTATCTTTGAGTTTTTCATGTCAAATTTCATGAGATTGTGTTATTTTTTTATGAGTCTATTTCAAAGAAATGGTTAAATACTTTGAGCATATAACAATGATTTCAAGTGTACAAGTTGGATTTGGTAAGAAGAATTTGATTGATAATAGGAGTGGGATTGTTGGTGTAAGACACTAACAGTTGATGCAAAGCATTAACAATTTAAATCCACTAGTTGAATGTCATTTTTTGATGAATTCTTTTTATGTGTTTGACTCCATGGCCCATAATTAGGCATTGATTTATCTTGCAACTTAGTGCATCTCAAAAACCTTTTATAAATTCAAAATCATTTTAAATCCCTATGTGTTGTAGTTATCTCATGCTCCAAATAATTGATATTATTGATGAATAGCCAATTCTATTCAATTTTATCCTATTATGTTGAACTATTAAATGAGATTATCCTCATGGTTGTTACTGTTGTTTATGATAATAGCACATTAAGGGATCACCCTCCCAGGTCTTGCAGAGCCCCAAGTGTAGGAGGTCTTTAAAATCCTTGTCAATTGGTCCAGGTCCTTCAAGCTGCCCTTGATTGGAATTGGAAATTCCATAGGTAAATTAGAAGACCAACCTCGTTACAATAAAACAACCAATATCCAATAATAATGCTTGCAGCAATTATTGAGTCTTATAAGTAATAATGACTCTATTCATTCATTACGATGATAAATGGTACAATAGAATACCATCTTTGGGATCTTGATAGACATTTAATATCTACCCTAATGTACTTATGAAATATAATATAGAAGAATCATTCATAAGAGTGATAAGGAAGAAATGAGTAGCCCTTTGACAAGAATGAAATGTTTATAACATCTTTGATCTTATTAGATATTATCACTGAAACTTATTGATCGTTAATGCTTCTACTGTCTCTTTGAGAAAGACTTTGTGTGCAAGATTCAGGTTGAAGTGCTTCCACTAGAAAGGGGACATTACATAATCTCCGTCAGCAACCCGCCCATCGTGAGTCCCTTACATTTACTTCAACTCCACCTCTACACTTCTTTTTAATTCTGTCCAACTTTCTACACACGATATACCACCATGATTCTAGTTTATGGTCTCATTTTTGGGTAGAATTTGTGATCTAGTTGTTGAAGTTATCATGGAATTTGACATTAAGTGTTGATAATTTTATGATATTTTCCTCAAACTATAAACATCGGGCTTAATCTTATTTCTGCAAACCTTTAATGATAATGGCATGTTAAATGGAATGTCTATATTAATTTTGCATGTGGTTAATGAATTTTCCCTAAGGTGGTTACAGGATATGCAATTATTGTGTGTACTAACATTTCCATGTTGATTTAATTTGAGGATGTTAAATTAAGGAAGACACCATAGCGGGCATGCACCATAATGTCCAACAAGGGAATCATTCAAAGGTCAAAAGGACGGTGGAGGAGATTCCTCATGCAAACAAATGTAACCGCCTTGTAGTGGTCATTATTGATGTTGAGCAAACGTGTGTGTTACTTGCACTAAATCTATGCATGCATAACCACCACCCCACTTTATTTTTTTTCCCTAAATGGTGTCCTTCTAGTTCATGGAGTTGACTGCCTTGTTTAGTTGATAGTATAAATAAATATATGATGCTCCTTCTCTGAAGGTTACACAATTTGATATTGTAATTACGTTCTTGAGTTTTTCAGTAATCTAGATATATTACTCTTTTGTACTTATGATTTACAATGAATAAAATAAAGTTCCGAGTTTGAGCATCTAAGTTCTCATTAGTTTTAGAGGATACTTATCCAAGGGGGGCCACTTGGTGAGTAACTTTTCCTTTAGTTTAGTATTAGTTTAGTATTACTTTATGTTTAGTAATTAGTTAAAAATATGGCACCGACTGTTCCTCCAACCACTAGAATTTCATTTTGTGATTGTTCTTGCAACCAAAGTAGATAGAGTAGTGCCCTGTTTGTTGCTCAGATTTTCATTTCTATCATGCATTTCAGCTTGGTGTAATTGTGAATTGATGGTTAGCATTCATGTTATTCCTTTCTAATCAATTTTCTTTTAGCATTGTGTCTTTCTTAGCTATAGAATGAAAATGGCTACTTTGGGTTCCTAGTGCACATACTATGCTGACTCATTTCAAGTTCATGTCCCTGGGTTGAGAAGTTAAATGAACCTTCATGATGATTGAAATAGCTATTCAGGTTAGATGTCCAATCTCTGAATCATAGCTGTGAAGGCCTAGTTGTTGAATCATTATAGGAGGTAGACATTTTTTGGTGCCCTTTCCAAGGATGGTGTCAAACTAGAGAGTTCTTTGGAGTCATTCGTAGTTTTTCTTGTTGTAGTGTTTCTGGAAGCTGTCTTAGTATACCCTCATTTAGGAAGTAATGAACCCCCTTATTCTTTACCAATTCTTTGTGTGATTTGGCTAATAGTGAGTTGATACCGCATGCATAGAGGAAGGAGAAGGGATACTTATGAGAGATTCCTTCCTAACAATCCTAATCCATTCTAGCTAGTTGAATATCAGAACCTTCCAAGAGAAGAAGAAGAAGAAGATCCACACCGCTTTGCTGATGCATTTCCTTATTTAGCTAGCTCTAAAGTATCCTCTGAAGGCTAAAATCAGCTTGAGAACCCCTTTGCTTTGGAACTACATCAAGCAGGCATGGGTGATGTAAATAGGAACAGACCTAACCAACCAATTTTTCCTTTCCCCATTGCATATCAGAATGAAGTTGACAACATCAAAAACATCCCTGCTTCAACACTCCCCAAGTTTTATGGACTTGTCACAGAAGATCCTAATACCTTTTTGTTTGATTTTGACATACTCTATAGGAGTTATGATTACACCACCGATGCCCATAGGCTTTAGCTATTTCCAACCAATTTGAAAGAAGTTGCATTAAGATGGTTCATGAGCCTAGGCAAAGATACTATGGAAACTTGGGAAGAAATGAAGAAAAAATTCTTTGAGAAATACAAGGAGTATTGTAGGGGTAGTGACATGAGAGGAGGTGACATTTTCAGGATGCAACAATTTAAGGAAGAAGAGAGCCTAAAGGATTATATTGTAAGGTTTTTGTTTTTCCTAAAAAAATGTCCACTCCATACACTCAATGAAGACTCAAAAAAATTTCTTTTCCTAAGAGGAATCAATGATAGTTGCACCAATGCCTTGGACCTGATGGGAGGAGGAGATATCTCCCAAGTTCCTTGGGCAGATATCAAGAAAATATGTTAGGACTACTCTAGGGTATCTTCAAAGAAAGGGAGAGCTTACCAATCTTCCCTGGGTAAGTCAACTACCAGTGGAGTTTCAAGAGTGGAGATTACTCATTTACAAGCATAATTCAAGCAAGACATTATAAACAATCTATCTACTCAACTAGATACACTTTAGGCCAAGAAGAAGCAAGAAGAGGTAGAGGCAATGTTGGTAGAGTATTGCCCCCATTGCATCAAAAGAAGGATTACAGATGCAAGATGGTAGCCAATATTGAAGGAAAGTAGATTGCACCTAAGTTCAAGCCAATCCATATTGAAGAAGACCAAGTCTACTATGTTGCATAAAGGAGGCCTTGGGCTCCAAGACAAGGTATGCCACTAGATCCACTCTCTTATGTTGGGCCATATTTCAATTCTTATTCATCTGGAAACCAATGACCACCCCCATATCCATCCAACTATGGAGGATATCCACCATAGGCTTGGAGTAACCCTACAAATTCTTGGCCCAATCATCAAAACTCTCCACCCCAGTGGCAACAAAATCAAGGGAATTGGTAGCAATTTTAAGGAAATTGGCAGCCACCTCCAGGAAATTGGTAGCAAACAAATAAATGGAGGGTAGGAAAAAAATGGCCTACCCAGATAACCAGTTACATGCAGCCACCTTCTCAATGCCAGCAACCTGTTATAATGCCTCCAATTGCTAATTCAAGCTCAAATGTACCTAAACCTACTCAGCTACTAGCTTAGCCCACACCCAATCCAAATAACAAACCGCAAAAACATCTTGCATACTCTACCGATTCAAATCAATTCCCTGCATATGTTGTGAGTGTAAGTGACATTCAGTTGAATTCAGGAACTAATCTACCAACCCCTTCCAAGCCCATTATCACTGAGCTTCCCGTGAAAGAGGAGGAACCTCTGAGTGATCCCATTGAGCCAAGTGCATCTAAAAATCCTAAACCAGTCCAAGTCAAGTAGACTAAACAAGAACCACCATTTCCTCAGAGATTGGAAGTTTCCAAGAAGAAGGAAGAAAAAAAGGATACAAATTTTGATATCTTGGATCAACTGAAGCATATATGTGTCCATATCCCTCTATTCTAGTCCATAAAGGATGTTCCAATCTATGGTAAGGAAATCAAGGAAGCATGCCTCAAGAAGCCAGTTAGGAAAAAGATAGACCCAACTATAGTTCATGTGGTGAGACAACTAGCTGACATCATGCTTGGAAAAGTGACTATCCCCAAGTACAATGACCCAGGTAGTCCTGTGGTAGCAGTTGTTATAAATGGGATCCAAATAAAGAATGCCCTGATCGATTTAAAGGCAACAATAAATGTAATGACCAAGGGAATCCTGTAGAAACTAAACATTGCAAGCATGAGATCTACTCCTACTATCTTGTAGCTTGCTAATAGTTCTACTGTTAAGCCTGATGGTATAGTGGAGGATCTTGTGGTAGTTTTAGACTTCTAGGAGTACCCAACAGACTTCATGATTCTTTCTCCTAAGGCTACACTAGGTGGGTATCCCATTATTCTTGGAAGGCCATGGTTAGCAACTACAAATGCATATATTGGATGTTGGTTAGGTGACATGACCATTTTAGATGGCAAGAGCACTAAATTTTTTTTTCTTTATCCTCGTTCTCAGCCATCTCATGATGAGGATAATCCCATATGGCCACATGTTGGTGAAGAGGCCAAGGAAGTTAATTCTATGGCACAACTTATGATGTTAGGAAAAAGCTCTTTCATGTAGCTTCAAGATGAGGATGAAGTATTGGCTAACATTATTTAGAACCATTATGAAGTGAAGGAAGCATCATCTTCTCATTTTTCTACTCCAGTCAAGACACTTTTTCCTGCTCTTCCTGCAGCCATTGTTCCTGCAGACGTTCTTCCTATAGCCACCATTCCTGCAGATAGACTTCCTGTAGCAACAAGTATGTCCCATACATTGCTTCCATATGAAATAAAGGTACCATGTGTTAATGAAGCAAACATGATAGAGTTGACAACACAAGAATAGGTGTCAAAAGGAAAGTATCTAAATGTTAACAAAAAAATGAGTGAAGAACAACAATTGTTATTGGAAAACTTATTAAGGACCCATCAACATGCATTTTTATGGGATTATCATGATATAAAGGGATTAGACCCTAAAATTTTTATACATAGAATTTATATCAGAGATGATTGTACCCCAGTGGGGCAGCCACAAAGAAGAATTAACCCTACACTAAGAGAAATTGTAAAAGGGGAACTACATAAATTATTAGATGCAAGATTTATCTACCCCATTTCAGATAGCCAGTGGGTGTCTCCATTAGTGATTTTTCCAAAGAAAGGATTGAAATAGTGAGTTTGTGTTGATTACAGGGAACATAACGTTGCAATAAAAAAGGACCATTTTCCCTTACCTTTCATCGATCAAGTTTTGGACACACTTGTAGGAAATCAATACTTTTCTTTTCTAGATAGATTCAATAGATACAACCAGATCCAAATTGCACCAAAGGACCAAGAGAAAACCACATTTACTTGTCCATGGGGGACCTATGCCTACTCGCTACTCCCATTTGGCTTATACAATGCACCTAAAACTTTTCAGAGGGAAGCCATTAACATATTTTTAGACATTTCTCATGATTGCATGTAAATTTATATGGATGAATTTACCACTTATGGTGCTGATTTTAATCAAGCATTGGAAAATATCAGGAGATTCCTACAAAGATGTGAAGACTAAAACTTGTCCTTAAATAGTGAAAAGTGCTTCATAATGATGTAGGAAGGTGTTGTTCTTGGCCACTACATCTCCCACAAGGGAATTCAAGTAGATCCTCCAAAGATTGAGATGGTCACAAATATGCCCATACCTACAAAACAAAAGGATGTTAGGAGCTTCTTGGGCCATGTAGGATATTATATGAATTTCATCAAGGATTTCAGCAAGGTAGCAACACCATTGTATACTCTTCTCACTAAAGATGTTGAATTCCAGTGACTGAAGCTTGTGACAAGGAACTTTATGACTTAAAGATAGCTTGGACTCATGCTCCTGTACTCAAAGGACCTAATTGCGAGCTTCCTTTCCACATCCATACTAATGCATCAAATTATTCCATAGGAGTAGTCTTAGGATAAAAAGAAGGAACTATTGAAAATTCCATTTATTTTGTCAGCAAAAATTTACAAGGAGCTAAATTCAACTATATTGTGACAGAAAAAGAAATGTTGGTAGTGATTTATGCCCTAAAAAAATTCAAACATTATATAACATGTTACCAAATCTTTGTGCACACTAATCATGTAGCCATTAGATATCTCATGAATAAAACTTTGATCATAGGTAGACTAGCAAGATGGTTATTGTTGATGTAGGAGTTTAATATAACCATTATGGATAATCCAGGGAAGGCCAACATTGTTGTATATTTTCTTTCAAGGATGACTACATCAGAAGATAATCAGGCCATAAATGAATCTTTTCCTGATGAGAATTTTTTCTCCATTACTATACAAACACCATGGTATGCTGACATAGCTAACTATTTGGTCATAGGTAGAGTTCCACCTCACTTCTCCCCAAAAGAGAGAAGGGAACTCATTGAAAAATATTTTCCTTTCTCATAGATTGCTCGATGTTTGTTTTATACTAGACCAGGCCATGTCATGAGATGTGTAAGAGAAGATGAGACACGTGACATTTTGCATGCATATCACAATGAACTATGTGGAAGACATTTTGTAGACAATAGGACAACAATGAAGATTTTTAACACATGATATTATTGGCCAACACTCCACAAGGATGCATGAAGGTATACAAGAAAATATGACAGATGCCAAAGAATGGGCAGGCCAACCAAATATGATGAGATGCAACTTTATCATTAGGTAGTAATCACTCCCTTTGACAAGTGGGGATTGGATTTTGTAGGACCCATTGACCCTCCATCAAATGGCAAGTCTTATATCTTGGTATGCACTGATTATGTAACAAAGTGGGTAGAAGTTAAGGCCATGAAGCATGTAAGAGATAACAAGGTTGCAAAATTTCTTTATGAGGAGATTTTCACAAGATATGGAGTTCCAAGAGAGATAGTGACTGATCAATGGGCTCAATTCACATCAACCCTTGTTGTAGCACTAGTCAATGAGTAAAACATAAGGCACAAAAATTCTACTCCTTATCACCCCCAGGCCAATGGCCAAATTGAGGTGATCAATAGAGAAATTGAAGCTATTCTAACCAAGATAGTAGTTATCCACAAAAAGGATTGAGAAAACAGATTACCATAAGTTGTTTGGGCCTACAAAACTACCTAGAAAATAACTATAGGTTTCACTCCATTTGAGTTGCTATATGTAAAGACAACTATGATGCCCATTGAATTTCAACAAAAGACTCTTATGACTACAGTAGATTTGAGGATGGATATCTCAAAGGCACAAAGAGAAACATTCATGCAGCTAAATGCTTTGGATGAGATGAGAAGAGAAGCCTTTCATCACATAGAGGTAGTGTAGAATAAGAGAATCAAGTGTCATGACAAATTCATTAAGGAAAAGAAATTATAACCAGGAGATTGGGCCCTACTCTATGATTCAAGACATCAGGACAATACAGGAAAATTGCAGACAAGGTGGCTAGGACCATATGAGGTTGTTGAAGTATTCCCTAATGGAGTTGTACAACTCTTTACTATTGACCCAACTAGATTTAAGTTGCTTGTAAATGGTCATCACCTCAGACTGTATCACAAGCCAACTTCCAAGGAGGAGTTCCTACAAAAATTCACTCGGCATGCAAAATTTGAGCTTCTTGCAGCCAAAGGAAGTGGACCTAGTGTCCCTCCTCTGGCTAATTAAGGTATGTACTTGTCATAATAAAGAATTCCACTTTTGTGGGAGTCCATTTCTTCACCCATTCACCCATCCACCCATCCATTTCCACCTTTCTCTCTCTTCCATCACTTCACTCCACCTCATTCCACCTCATCTTCATTAATTGCTCAACTTATTTCCTAAAACGGAAAAAATACTTTCTCCATGATCTTTGCAAAAAATTACCCACACATTCAAGTATGTAAGCATTAATTGCTATATCTTAATTGTCTTTAAGTGCATTCATTTAATTGTTGTACGTTAGTATGTACATTCATGATAGCATGCCAATATTCCCTACCCTGTCAAATCATTATTCCACATGTGTGGATGCATGCCCAAATTTAGGTGTTGGGGGAAGGAAAAGATGTGAATATTTTTCCCATGTGTTAGTCCATGCTGGTCTATGTCCAATTTTTTTAAATTGAGTCAATTTGAAATTTGAGTGAGAGGACGACTCACATGTGTGAAGTGAAACCAACTACTGCCACCATTTTTCTTCATTATAGCTTTCCTTTATTACTCCTTCCTTGCCATTATTGACCTTGTCATCTCTCAATTTACGTTGCAAATAACAGGAAAGTTAGAAAAGGGAAAATCCATTCAACATTGGCATTGGAAAGTTAGCAAGTATTGCAGGAAGGTGAATTTGATTTTTAGATGGAAGTGCAGAAAGGAAACCACAGAGTGTTTGTTTGATTACAGATAATGGGAGGTGGATTAATTTAGAATGAACCCATGGTGCATGATGTATTACTAGAGGATGCACCCTGCCTGACCAAAATTCAGAAACTACGGGTGGATTGAATACTTCTTGAAGCTGGATGATTTCGATGAAGACATTGTACTAGAATTTTCCCAGAAATTGTCTAAAGGAAAGGCCATGGTAAAAGGGTTGGAGGTCATAGCAACTGAAGAAAGAATTGTAGAGGTTATAGGGTTACCTGTTGATGGTGAAAAGTACCCTACTTCCAGAGATGCCAAATCGGCTAGGGCCGAATTTATAGAGCCGAACGACCCTCCATTGAGCATAGATAAATAAGGTGAGAAGAGAATGTCTCTACCCGAGCCATGGAAGAAGATAGTTGTTTATATCATAAAATATATCACCTATGAAGGTCACAAGTCAAATTTTCATTTCGTGCACTTCAAGCTTTTGAATCATATGAGGCATGAAAGGAGGATGAATGTGTTGAATGTGTTATACAACCTTCTCTCAATCATGGTGGCTGAGACCCAAAAAGGTAGGGACAATTCTGTTTCCCACCATTGTCTAATTAAATTGCTAGTTGAGAAGTCTCTACATGATGTATCTGGAATGACCTGGGAAGAATTCATAAAAAAATGATCAAATTAGACCTGAGCACTTGCAACCCAAGGTTTTACCTCAACCCCATAGGTCTAGTAGGATATTGAGCACGACTGAAGCCACTATTGGTGATTCAACCTCTGGAGCAGGCCCAAGTGTAAACCCTCTTGCAACAAAAGAAACCATATAAATTAGCTCTTCTGGGATAGAGCACTTAGACAAAGAAAGTTCTTCCCCTAACTTTGATGATGATGTTCCACTTGGAATTCTCATGAAAAATAGGGCATTGAAGAGGGAAGTAGAAATGAGAAAAGGAAAGGCCAAAAGATAGCTGACAAAAAAAGAAGTGCCAAGCTCTAAGAAGAGAAAGGCTGACACTGTTCAAACTACAGCAAAAGAAAAACATGAGAGCCCTCATAGGAAAGAAAGACCTTGACTGAGCTAGCCTTTGGTATGCCTCTGCAGGAAAGCCCTATGTGTAGAGAAATATCACAAGGGGACTGTTGACATCCCGAATGGCACATCAACATTGTAAACAAAATATTGCTACTCTGCGTCCCCTGAAAGAGAAAGGCAACACATGGATGCCTTAGCTCCCAAGGTCTTTGTAGTTGGGTCTCAACTGTGCTGATGTCCCTCAGTGATCAATGTATGTTCAGTAATATTCAAGGGGCCTGTTGGTGTTGAGCTTTTGGACTGTTGTGAGTTAAACATGAATTTAAATCTACTCTAACCAGGGTTTTCAAAGAAATAGAAAAAAATGGATCAGGGATTTGGGACAGAAAAGAACAAAGATTCATCCAACTTAACTAGACTTGTTTCCTTCCAAGGAATTCCTAACTAAAATTGTAGAACAAACTTAACTTATGACTAACACACAGTTTCATTCATTCACAGTGCTGATTTCAACAACAGATTGCAAGTTACCACTTAAACAAAACATAAAAACCAAACTCCATTCCTTGAAAGCTTTTCAAATCAGATGATTAACTCAAGAAAAATAGCATTTTGTAACACAACATGAAGTAGATTAAAATTTGGTTGCCCCTACTGTCAGTGAAATAGATAGACAACATTTACAAATCTGGCACAATCGCCAATGTATAGAAAATCTATGATTTCAAATTGTTTCCATTTACACTAAGAAAACTGAAAGATACATTCTTCTATTCTGATTCTAACTCCTAACAGAGAAGACAAAAAGAAGCTCCTATTACAGAGAATAAGGATCAGCTTTTATCCTCTCTCACTAACTCTACTAATTTCAACAGTTCTAACTCTACCCCGTCTCACCTTTACAAAGAGGCAAGAATGCCTTAAATACATAATGTACAAGAAAGGAATGTGCTATCCCTAGCACTAGGGTTTTACAAAATATCTACTCTCAAGGAGAGGGTCGGCCCTCAAATCTTTTTGAAGAGAGTTAAAACTACCTTTAATGTGAAGCCCTGGTGTCCATCGTCTGGAAGGCTATTCCGGGGGTGATCTTAGATCTTTTGCATCTGTAACATTAATTCACCTGTCTACGTGTCCATCTCTGAACTCTGTTGTAGTCCACCTTGAATGCTTAGAAAATCCTCATTGATACCAATCTACCTCCTGTCGGTGGTCACTACAGCTGTCCTATGAGTCATAGTTCCTATTCATGTCACTCAACTCATTGACTGTCTTCTGAAAACACCATCGGGCCTCCTTAGATCTTTGCATAGTCGCCCGAGCAGACTGCCATCATCTGTTCTCAGAAGGAGTCTATCTTACCTGCCTTCTATTAGCCTTCTCCACAGGGGTGGTCAATCGGTCAATGGCCCAATGGATTCATTCCTGAGTTCCCTGTGATTGGTGGAATAGAAGCCACACAAGATTTTTGGGAGGTCAAAGGCACTTTGCTTACCATCGCATGTCGGTGAGACACCCCTGGTGTCTCCTCGATGCGATTTCATCCCCCCAGCAGCTATCTTCCTCAGGCTTCAGATTGTCCATTTCGCTATGACATACTTTCTTCACTAAGACCTCTTAGTGAGCTCCTTATGTCATACCGAAGACTGATCCTTCAGTAAGACCTTTCATTTCGAGCAGACCTCTTGATGAAAGTATCATCCTCAAAAGATTTTCCATTTCGGAGAGACATCTAATGTAGTCATGCTGAGATGGGTTTCATCGTTGCATGCACTTCGCTGTGACATCCCTATCTGGGAGACATCCCCTAGATTCCTTATGTCTTGCCAAGAAATCTCCATAGGTTCACTTTTGTTGCCAAGACTTTTGCATTCTTCCATCGAAGACATCCTTGTCGGCATGACTGCAACCATTCGCTAAGACTTCTTGGTGACGTTATCTTTCCCTGCCAAATTTCGGTGTCACCAAGACATTTGTTTCGCTAAGAGCTTCCACTAATTGTCTCCCCACCTCGCCGAGACCTTATTTGAGTTCAAGGAGGGCTCGCTTGATCGGCCAGACTTTTTGCGTCGGTAAGATATCATAACGAAGGCACTTCATTCTCTTGGAGTCTTACCGACTTCTTTCTATTCTTTCTGAGCTCCTTTGTTTCCATGTCGGTGTGACCTTCCCTCTTCATCAAGACCAGATGGCGAAGGGAGAAACCTTTGGAAAAACCCCCAACTAATTGACCCCCCGTTGCTGAGACTTTCTGATTCTCCCGCCGAAAATATGTCGGTGAGACCTTATGTGTCGGCAAGACTGTAGGACCTCATATTGATGGTGAATTGTAGTTCCTTGCCATCGACAAGACCATCACTCATCGCTGTAACCTTACAGCGAAGTCTCTCATCCGCTCGGAGTCCTCCTAACCTCTTCCTATCCTCCTCGAGCTTCAGTCTCTCTATTTCGCTGTGACTTCCTTTCTTCACTAAGACCTCTTAGTGAAGACATGATCATTTGCCGAGCTTCGCTTCTGTTGGTGGGGCCCCTCTTTTCATGTCGGTGAGACTCTGTGCACTCGCCGAGACCTCTTGGTGGGGAATAAACATTATGCTGATATATGAAATCCTTTGATTGAGGTTGGTGAGACATGGAGACCTCGTTAAGACAGTCCCCCGAAGACAAACCTATGCCGATAGAGGAAACCCCTAGGTCAGCAAGACGAATCCCCCAGTCCTATCAATAGATTCCTGTATATAACTTCCACTCGCCATGAGATCCCTGAAGTCCTACCGATAGGTAACATAAGCACAGATTTGAACAAAATGAACCATGGGTCGAGGAGACCATGAGAACCCTACGCCGATGAAGATGCATAGTGGGGAGTATTCTTACTCTTTGGATTTCAAATAGCCACAATCGAGCCACCAGTCGGTAAGAGCCTAGAAAGTGTTTCCGACCTTTGCCTTAGTGGATTTTCATGACCAACTGGATTGAAACATGCACCCCAACTGAGCTCCCCTGACAAATATCATCCTGCAGTAGGATTTAATCGTGCATTCAACAGAGAAGATCACACGAACATAAGCTAATTAATCAAAGTCATCATTGAAATGAAACCCACGTCAGTAAGGTGCAGTTAAATCTTCAAACAAATGATCATACCAACAGCTTGGGTTTCAGGTCAACCTGCAGAATCCAAGCCAGGGAGGAATTCTGGAGAATTATGAGTCGAGCGGATTCCAACAGAATAAGCATGAAACACCATTAGAAACTCAATCCGATCATTATCAAACCATGAACATGTGAGACCTCAAAGTAGCATAAAGGAAACATAAAATGCACCATTATTTATTAACTTCCTGTTACTCCATACCCCTTGACATTTTACCAGATTCTGGGGAAATCCGCGCGGGATGGATTTTTGCGAAGGAGACCTTCCGGAAAACCCAGAACAAACAAGGGATGACGGATTTCGGGAAAATACGGAAGAGAAGGACAACCGTGAAAAAGACACCAGGAAAATCCGGTCCACGCAAAATTCTGCAAAGACCAAAAATCCCCGAACACCAGATGCTAAGCCAGAATTCGAGTGAGATCCAGGAAAATACGAATGGGATGGAAAATCCCGAACTCAGGAGAAAACCTGAATTTTGACTGAGGCAGAACCAAAATTAGATCAAACAGAACAAAAGATAAAACATGGAGAAACAGAAGAACACCCGAAAGCAAAACAAATAACAGAGGCAAAGAAACCAAAAGAGAAGGGGGACCCATTTTGATCCAGATCAAAGTGGGGTGGTTATGCAAGGCATAACAAATGGTGACTCGGCTGGGAAAATGGTTTAACCATTTTCACGAATCTAAAAGATTCAGCTACCCAGAACTCCTGGTTCATGAACATGACAACTCCAGTTGGGTCAGTTATAACAAACAAGGTAGAACTAGAATCTCAAATGTAAGTCAATCAATGGCTACCCCTGAACCTATGTGTGTGCTTGATTGTGCATCATTATCTCATGAAGCTTTCTTCATCTTATGAACAACAACATGTAAGATTTGAACTACATGAGTTGATTCCCTTCATGCAATGATATCCCAAGCATTGCTCCGCTGCCAGTCAGGCGTCCATAGCCCTGACGAAGATACCTCTAGTTTTCTCTTAGCATTGCTCTACTACCAGTTAGGCATCCATAGCCCTGGTAGAGATACTGGAATCACCCATTCATATTGAATCCTCTTTTCTTTTGATATTTCCTTTCTTTTCTTTT
>VDFB02069943.1:0-23586 GCA_007258455.2 Sequoia sempervirens | reverse complement strand
CCACAAGGGTCTCCCTCAATGTTTGTCCCTCAGGCTCCTGGGCCACTCCTACAATCTCCATTTCTCTTGCTCTCTCCATCTCACCTGGCAGTTTCCCATGCACCTCTTCTGCCAGCCTGGTCATCTCACTCTACTAAGTCTGAAGAACTAGGCCTCCCTCATCTGCACCCCTGACCAAACCTTATGAAGGGCTCTAGACAAGTGACTCGCCCACCTCCAATAAGAAACCCATCGACCCCATCCAATCATCAATCTATGCCACTCCTAGTGCTCCTAGCGGTGTAACAAGGGAAACCTGCTCCCGTGTTGTGATCGTTCCCCAAGTCACTATCACTAGTATCTATAGCAATGCGGTTGGAACCGAGGTTCCTGGCAATGTATCTTGGGAGGCTGCAAACCTAGCAGTGTAACCCCTAAAGTTGTCGAACCTAGTAATTCATCTCCTATGGCCGACCCTAGCAATCCATCACTTACCACCGAACTTGGCAGTGCCTCTACTAAAGTCACCAAACCTGGCAGTACATCTCCTCCTGCTAAACCTGGAAATGGCTCTAATGAAATTGTCAAACTTGGCAGTGTGGCTGCCAATCCTAGTTGTTTCGAGTCTCGTGCCAGCGGTGTCCAACCTGGCGATGCACCTGGCATGGAAGTTGCTACTCTCAATGTCTACCCAATGCCAATGGGTGATGTTGGAAGGGTAAACATTACTGTCGGCAGTGGGCTCCTGATGGGAACTGGCGGTGCTGGCAGGTTGAACCTATCAGCTAAAGGGGTAGTATTGTAGTGGCTTCCTCTACCTCCATCCCCAAGGTCATCTGAGCACCTGCAGCCATGGACACCTCTTTGTTCGTTGGTGAACTAGCGGTCGACGTCGAAGAGGACAGTTCTATCGGTTCATCTTACTCCTCTTCGCCACTTCCTATTGATGCTTCCTCCACTGATGCTTCCTTTTCCACTGACCTCCCTACACTTTCTTTTCTTCCCTGCCTGCAATGAATTTTCACCAACTTGTTTTAGTTCCAATTTTGTCCAGTAGAAGGTTGTCGGCAACCCTGGGTCTAAGTGAGTGAGTGGCTGCAACTGACCCCATCTACCCTCTGGAAATTGTGTATGGGTAGCATTAAGGAACAAGGTGATTGCGTGTTGTTTCATGTAAAATTCCTCGTGTCTTTGTGACAAAAATTCCCTCATTCGCTCTGAAAGTAGCTGCCCCCAATTATACACTTTTCCCACACTCAAGCCAACCATGTAGTCTACCATCCAAATGGAAATCTCGGATGCTCCGCTTGCCCCTGTCAATCTATATTTCATGAAGTCTAGCAAACACTTCCATTATGCAGTCACCAGGTAATGCTTATGCAACCTCTATTGCCCGCATTCCATATGTTGTCCTTTTCTTCGGTTGTCATATCACTTTGGCAAACTTGTTTGCTAAGGATTTCCTTGTGTTGCTGAGTCATTTTTCCCGGCTTGTTTACCCCTGCTCATGTTGTTGGGACTCCAAACACTTGTTCATAATCCTACAGCCAAAATGAGACTACAACTGCGCAACCCCTATAGTCTAAAATAGACCTATGTGAATCTCGGCAATAATTTTCAACCATAGCCTTCAACCAAGGCTTGAACTCTTGAGCATTAAAAAATGGTAAGAGTGTTGCCTTGTCCACACGTGCATGCTACAATGAAATTTTCAAGGTATGATCATTGGTTTTATTTCTCCACCATTGCTTACATTTCTTGCCAGTTAAACTCTCCCATGTCATGGTGTCCACTTCTGTACTCATTTTCTTCTTTGTTGTCGATGCCACCTTCGACTTATACTATATTACTTTCTTTCCTTTGTCCATTTTGATATCTTTTCAGCGATTCAAATCCGCTCTATTTATTTTCACCTAGTGATTAATTTGTTGTCAGACATAACAATTATTGTAATTGCCGAACTAGGGTTTGGTGTGTACCTAATTCTTTGGTTTCCGTACTATGTGTTGGTGTAGGGGATGTCGTACGGTTTGAGAACCTCTTTCCAGGTGTGCTATGAGTCTTCTTAGCCATACTACGAACTTGCTTGGCCGTACTATGCAACTTTGTTTATGTCGTACATTGAACCTATTGGGTCATATGATGCAGCTATATATAGTCTGTATGATGTACATTTTGGGACGTACACTGCATTCGACCTCTGTGATCTTTCCTCCTTGAGTCCGTACGACCTCTTCAAGTGTTTTTTCTTTTCTCTATGGAATATGTCATATGATATCTTGTTCTTTGTGCTTTTCCCAACCTACACTTTTGTTCGTCAAAATTTGTTAGTCAATATCTTGTCATCATACAACCTCCCTTGTCTTGCTAATGTCATACGATTTGTGCCTTGGGCGATTTTCTTCTCCTTATTTATGCACTAGCCTTGCCTGATGCTTGGTCTCTTTTGCTCGACTTTCCTGACTTGGCACTTGTTTACACCGTATGACTCTTCCTTCTAGATTATCACCTTGGTGACTTTTGGTTTCCGCCAATGCTTTATTCTTCCCCAATGGTCATATGGTTCTGAATTTAACAATATTTCTGACTTTAATTTTTCACTGAACTCCTTTTATCTTGGTCATACAATGTGCAAACCCTTTATAATTTTCCCTTGTACAATCTTGGCAGCATTTGATTTTTCTTATTTTTATTTTAATTGCCTGTCGATGTTTTCTCTTTTCCTCTTGACATTGCACACCCTTTACTAACTTTAATATTTTAATATTTCTCACTTTAATTTTTCTTTTCATAATCAACCTTAACTCTTTTATTTTTCTACTTCTCCCTTTAATATTTTCCAATTCATTTAATACTTTTTCCCTTTTAATTCTTTTATTTTTCTCCTTTTGCATTCTTCCTCTCTCCTCAATTTTAAAATTTTTTAATTCCTTCTCTGCATTTCTTCTACTTTTCTTTTCTCTCTCCTCTCTCTTCAATTTTTCTTGCTTTTTATCATTTTCTCTCTCATCTTCTCTATCTTCTTTCTTTATTTTTTGATTTTTCGTATCTTCTCTCTCTTCTTCCTTATATTTTCACTTCATTCCCCTTACTTTTCCGCCTTCTCTAGCCTTTAACTCTGACGTGTAATGCCATTTACATGTGTGTGGAGGTCTCTTATAGCATTCTTCTTCACAACATGTCCCCATGTATTGTACATCAAACCATTTATCGAGTAAACGAGGACCAATACCTTTAAAATTGTCGCCGATGAATCTCCCTCTATATTGTTGGTACCATGTTACTTCCTCTCCTTCCATTGTCAGTGGTCTGACTGGGTCCAGTATCACTTTCCACAGTCCATTCGTCATTGTGATCTTCCTCACCCTCGGCACCTTCCTTCAATTCGTTCTCATGTACTCCAACAAGTCTTCTATGTATCCATGGACGTGAGATACAAACATGTCCTCGGTCATTATGATTGTCTTCAAGCAAGGGGTCATCTTCTCGGTGAAAGCCTCCCATTGTTCATCATCCCACTCTTCCTCTTCTTCGTCGATATGCTCACTTCATTCTTTGGCTGCTTCTTCTTTTTCCTTTTGAGCCTCCTTGTCCAATTCTTTGGCCAGGTATCCCTTCTTTATGCCTTCATACAAGGCCACAAATTTCCAATGGTTGTGCACTCTCCTCCAGAGAGCCAGTGTTCCAAATACTGCATTCGTCAAATACTTATGCACCAAGGTACTACAATGCCTTCCACTTTTTTCTCTGCCAATCTTTCTTCGATAATCTGGTCTCTTCCTAATTCTGCCCAGACTTCTTCTGCTATGTACCTGAGGCCTCCCAAGCCCAAGTCTTTCTCTCTCGTGGCCTCCTCCTACACAGGCCAGTTCTCCTTGGTAGCATAGTCGAGCATATTGATGGCTATTGTGTCTTTCTTCTCCTTTCTTTCCTAGTATAACTTCAACTTCGATCCGTTGATTGCTTCTAATAGTAGTGACTTGTCCAATTTTTCTAGCTTTATGGAATCATTGTCACATACCTCTCATATTTTAAACAGACCTAGCCAACAAACTTTGAACTTCCCCAGTTTGATTTCGTTACAGCCGTTATATTTTAAAACTAACTACCTTGGCCAGAAATTCATTTGTCGAAGATGTTTTCCATGCCAGTATTCTCTTCTTTGTTGCATATTTTTGGTTACCCATTGTGCCATTATTCTTCGTTCGTCTAGCTTGTTGAGTTGGTACAATCATTCCTTCAAAAAATTTGTATCTCCTAGTCGGTTCTCCATAGCTATCCTTAGGCTCAACACCATGTACTCCATTGGTACCATTGCTTCCTAGTCATACATCAATTGGAAAGGTGTGTGCCTTGTCATCACCTTGTATGTCATACGATATGCCCATAGGACGGTTGGTAGTCTCTCCTCCCAATCAACTTCCTCTATGCCACATGACTTATGAATGATTGATACCAACACCTTGTTTGTGGACTCTGCTTGGTCATTGGCTTGTGGGTAGTATGGACTTGATAAGTTGTGAAAGATCCAAGGAACTTTGTCGTCATCAACCGAATGACGTGGTTTAAAAGTGTCCCCCACAATCACTTGTAATCTATATCAAAATCTCGTACTGTGTCACTGTCTATTCATAAATGAATCTCGTTGTAATCTATGTTGTGTTATCTGGAAATGCATGAGCCTCGTCCCACTTTTTCAGATATTTTTTAGCAACCACAATGTATCGACACCGATGTGATTGACTCACCTTCAATGGCCCAATAAAATCCAGTCCCCAACTTTCGAACAACTCCTGAGGTTGGGACGAATACAAGGACATAAAGTCTCGCTTCAACGATTTCCCTACCCTCTAGCAGGTGTCGCAACCTAACACCCATTCTCGAGCATCTATGTGCATTGTTGGCCACCATAGGCCTGCCAAAAGAATTTTTCTGGTCGTATCATCCAGACCCATGTGACCTCCAGTTAGACCCTCATGCGCTTCTTTCAGTACCCCTGGTATCTCCTCTTGTATTACACATCTTTTGAGGATCTGGTTGGACCCCATCTTATACAACAAGCCATTAATCAATTGTAATGTTTTGCTCTTTAGTATGAGTTTCCTTCTCTCTACTGGTGGCATCTCCTTCGGGAATGTAAATGTAGATAGGTACTCTCCAATCTTCTCATACCTTGAAGGGATTACTACAATTCGAAATAGTTGTGTGTCTGAAAAATCTTCATTCACTCCCCCTTCAATAGGTTCACCCGACCGGATCCTTGACAACTGGTTGGCGATCACATGGCTCCTTCATACAATAATAGTGAATGTGAAATCTTGGAGCAATAGTAGCCACCTACTCACTCTCCATTGAATTATTAGCTTGTTCACCAGATACATTAGGGCTTGGTGGTCCACGTAAAATGTGAGTGACACCGCTAATAGGTAATGCCTAAATTTCTGCACCGAGTAAACCATCCCCAGTACTTCACATTCGGTTGTACTATATTTTTTCTCTACTTTTGAAAGTAGTCGACTCGCAAAAAACACCAAGTGATCTAGCTTGTGTACTCCGACTTGATCCAGTGTTGCTCTAATGGAAAAGTTGGAGGCATCCACGTGTATGCGAAACTCCTTGTTCCAGTCAGGGTACGCCAATATAGGTGAACTAATAAGTCGGTCCTTCAGTTCATTGAATGCCTTATCTTTCTCTTCTACCCATATGAAAGGTTGTCCCTTCCTCATCAGTAGGTCGAGAGGGTAAGACACTTGTGAGAAAATTTTGATAAACCTTTGGTAGTACCATACGTGTCCGAGGAAGGACTTTACACCAGTAACATTCTTCGGGGCCTTCATCTATACAATCACTCTTACTTTGTCTAGGTCAGTTTTCAATCTGGCCTTGCACACAATATGTCCCAATAATTTCCCTTGCGACACCGTGAATCTACATTTCTTGGGGTTCAATGCGAGGTGGGCTTCTCTACACTTCTCCATGAACTCTCTGAGGGCCTTCAAATGCTTTTCCTTGTCACTATAGATCGACCAATTATTGAGGAAGGATTTGAAGTTTCCTACTGACATCTTGTCGAAGATGTGTAATATTATCCTCTAAAATGTGTCTAGCACATTACACAACCCGAATGGCATCCAATTGTATGTGTATAAACCATCCTCAACCATGAAATTTTTCTTCAACTTGTCTTCCTCGGAAATACTAATTTGGTTGTATCCTGAGAACCCGTCCAAGAACAAGTACATCTCATGGCCAACGACCTCTTCAAGAATTGTGTTGGTGAAGGGGATTGGAAACGGGTCTTTGATAGTCACTGTGTTCAAGCACCGAAAGTCAACACATATTTTGATCTGCTTTGATTCCTTCTTCAAGGAAATGGCAATCAATGACACCCAGTCGCTAACTTCCACTTTGAAAATAATGCTCGCTTCCAGCATCTTCTCAATTTCATCCTATACTTTTGCATCATAATTTTTTTATCCTATAAGGTATCTTCCATACGGGTTGGGCTCTCGGTATGAGAGGGATCCTATGTACGCACAACTCTGGTGGTATGCCCTTCAGGTCCTTGTACATCTAGGTGAAGGCATCTTTATATTTCATGAAGATTTTAAATGTCAACGCCTTTAATACGGGGTCCCAATCATCACCGATGAGAATCTCCTTAGGATTTTCTTGTTCACTAAGGTTTACCTTCTTCAAAGTCGATTCCTTGTACTTGATGAGTTTGTCTCATTCTAACTTATGGGTTGGCTTCTCATCCAATTCTACCATGCCTTCCTTATACTCGCCATACTCTGGTGGAAATTTCTGACTGGTCAAGCCATTATCTTCTTCCTCCCCCCTTTCTTTGATTTGTAACATGTTGCAATCTGGGTGAAAGACTTCGTAATCCTCCATCTTCCAGTGAAATAGCATGTTCAATAAACTGGTCTCTTCCTCTAAGCAACCTCCAATTTCAAGTACACCCTCATCGTTCGGTTCTATCATCTTCATTTCTTCATGGACATTTGATCCTTCGTCTGACTCTGATCTCGAAGATGCCAGTTCTTCACTGACCGCCTGGTTCTTCAAATCAATAGTGTACTTCTTCCTATGGCTCTCGATCGAGAGTGTATTCCTCTTCCAATTTTGGTTTTTCTTGGCAGAAATCAACCATCCTCATCCCAACAGTGTATCGTATGCCTTCTTCTCCAACAGGATGACGGCGAAGTTTAATAAGAATTGTTGCATTCCGATCAAAACTTTTTGCACCATTAAAGTACAAAGAGGTTTGATGCCATGCTAGTTTGCTCCTACTAGGTGGAATGTCGGGGGCCAGAGAGTTGGCTTTCCCAAGCACTTCCACGTCTCCTCTAGGATTACGTTCACCCTAGAGCCTCTGTCGATAATGGTGTTGGAGAGTTTCCTCCCCAGGATTTCCATCTGTACAACGGTCAACTTCCTCCTGACATTTACTACGAGTAGCATTGGATCTGTGGCCTCTCCTGCTGGTTCTATCGTACTCTCGGTTGGACCCTTCTAAAGATTGTCTTCGATGGCGTTTTTTATTGCTACTCTTACTTGAGGCATCATTTTCAGAAGGCTTGTTACCTTAATTGGTACAGTTGTGTGAAGCACCTACTGTATTATGTTCTCAAAATCCAACTGCAACATCGTACTAGCCGCCTTGGAAGTTCTTCATTCATTTTTCATTCCTCTTCCACTTTTTCCCTAGCTTCTCAGAGTCTCTCTTTCTCCATATGAGGGTTCGGATAATTGGCCTTCTTCATCTACGCCCTTGTAATTTCTAAGACCTCTTCGTCGGCTACCTCCAACATGTTGATGCCTTTCTACTTTAGGTAGTCACTATCTTCATGATCACCAAGACCACACCATTTGCATAGCTTTCCCCCGACACCTTGACCGCTCTAGAAATCCCTGGCAAAGTGACCCCATTCGTTACATTTTCAGCACTGGATCATGGGTCTACCTTTTTTGTCATACTGGATTTTTCTTCTTAGTGTACTGTTGTTACCTCTCTAATTGTTGCAATAGCCACTAGGGGATGCGTTGTTTTTGGGTTTCGACAGTGTGGTCGGAGGGGTTGATTGTTCCCCTTGTGAGAAGAACACTTGCGAACTATGTGTTTTTAAGTTGTATGGGTACTCCTTGATGGACTGTCCCATAACTTGGCAGATGTCACAAAACATTTTCTTCGGGACAATTTTCCTTTGTGTGACCTTTTGTTTTTCATTCAGTACACCACAGTTCATTCGCCTCCTTTGACCCTTCTTTGTTGGCTTTCAGTTCTTTCATCATTCTCAACATGTCTCAACAGAGGGATTGTACGGTTTTTGACTCATCTTTGCTCTCCCCCGTACTTTCATTGTCATCTTTATTTTTCCCTCTGGAAGATGTCTTGTTTTCACTCTCAATGTTCATCGCGCGGTTATACGCTTTAGTGTACGAGGATGGAGGTACCGCCTTCATTTTCTTTCAAAGCAAGGGAAGCAGTCCTTCAATGAACTACCTCTTCTTCAAACCATCCACTGGTTGTGTCTCCAATTTCCCCAACAAATATTTCAATTTCCGATTATAAGTCCGCACACTCTCATGCTTCCCTTGCTTGGTATTGTAGATCTCTGCTACAATTTCGCTATCATCCCTCAAGATTCTGAACTCATCTTGAAATGCTTGCTTCAATAATCTCCATGATGCTCTGTGTACTTGGTCAAATTCTGAGTACCTATCAATGGCACTATCTCTGAGTGTTGTTGGAAATTCCTTTAGCCAGTGATTCAAATCGTCTTGTCAGTTGGCTATCCAAATTGTTTCACATGTTTTGCAATGTCGTAGTGGATCTTCTAACCCATTCCCCATAAATTTTGATAGCTTCTATTACTCGACTAGAGTCACCATCCTTCCCCGATGTCCTCCCTATGTATTGGACCCAACTAGATTGGTTTTCTTGTTATGTTTTGGTGCATTACTTGCACTCTCGGCCATGTACAAGTCACTCCCACGTCTTTTGTCAGCGTCCTTGACACCTTGAGTATCCTAGGGTTCCCTCTAGTACTCCCTCCTCCCTAGGGTTGTGGGCTCATATTTTCCAGTCGTCAACCATTTTTCGTTGTCCGATATGGACAACTCTCGAATGTGTATGATGCTATTATCAAGTTCTTCACTTAATCCATTTTCATTTTCACTAATATTGTACCTTCCTACGTACCTAGTGCTAAAGGGTCCTTCATCCCTCCCCTTAACCAAACTTTAATGTGCTCTACTGATGGACCAGTCTATTTCCTTAAGATTCTCATGTGTCCTTTTAATACTTTGGTTTATTTCAATTAGATCCTCATTAAATTCTTTATCAACTTGCCTTAGTCTTCGTTGTTGGTTTTCTTGATCCTATAGCTTGAGTGATCGTCAAACCTTATCCTCTTGAGTCTTGTGCTCGCTTAGTACTCAGTTCTTTTCTTTGTTTGGTTGTATAAGCATTAAAAGTTGTTCATGCAATCATTGTTGGTTACCTGGAGTACGTCTCCAGCTAGTGTCTCATTCCTCCTCTTCCTATTTGGTTCTCTCTTCGTACCACTATAATTTTTTTTTCCTTTGGTATTCTTGATCCTCCTCTGCCTGAAGGTCCTGTAGGATGATGAAATGGTGGGCTAGTAATCTTGGTAGATGATTGAGGAGGTGGTCAACCTCGTTGTTCACTTCCAGTATGTCCCAGATAACTGCCTCAAGGATCTCTCTCCTGAGGGCTTCCCTTCGTACGTGATCTCTTAGTGATATATTCCACAAATTTATCAATTCTTGTGTCAAATGGTCTTCCCTTTCTTCATTAGTTTCCATAGGCTCTTTCGTCAGTCGACCCATTACACTACCATCATACTGACAAGTGATTCCCTGGCCCACTTAGGCAACAACATCAAATGTTTACTTCACTGGGTGTATTTCAACGTACTACGGAAGTAAACTAGATTATGAATAGAACATAGAACATAATAATATATCCAAAAACATAAGATTCTTGAAACATGGAATGCTTCTATTCATTTTCAGTAAATATCAACATGTACAATCATAAATATGTCACACTATCCCATCATGTCTTCCCAACTACGAAGACTTAGTACATATAACACTCAGTGTTGGTTGAGTTTCATAACAACCCTTTACCACTAATCAAGACTTAGTTACATGACATTTATTACATTTAATTATTCCCACTACAACTATAGTTTTATTAACGTAAGTAACTAGCTGACTATGGTCGACTACAACAAAAAACTAAAGACAATGACGGCTTATAGTAGCCTTGAGAAGGGATATATTTTTTCTTTTATAGAAAGAAGAGAAAGAGCTTAAGTGGAAAGAAGTTGGAAAAGGATTGAGAGCATGTGTGTGGAAATATATAGGGTGTTGTGAATCCTAAAGGAGAGAAAATTCGATGAGTAAGAAGATAGAAGAAGAAGAAAGATAAGAGATGTTGAATCTCATATCTTTTTCTAACATTTTTTTGTGTGTAGGTATGGAGGAAGTTGGATCAAGTGAAAAGGATGCAGAAATTTTTTATATTAGTGGCGCAAAAAAAGAGATCATCATGCAAGATTAAAATGAAGGTTAGAGGAGAAATCATCCATTTGGTGTGATAGGGGAGGTTGAAGAAAAAGGAGTTGAATTATAAGATAAGAATGAGATAGTAACAATTGAAGCATGTATTTTTGAAGGTATGGAGGTGTTTGAGAATGAGTATTTATGTGAGGATAGAGTTGTAGTAGAGGTGGAGCATGACATTTCAATAGTTTTATGTCCTTTAGAATGCATTATGTTGTTGGTAGATGAAGTGAAGTAGGGCATAGATAGATTTTTCATCATGTAAAATATCAAGTTTGTAGATGAAGCGGTGACGGAAATTTTTCTTCATAATGTTAGTGGTACTAATTTGTGCATAGATGAAATGGATAGTGAAGTATGGAAAAGTGACTTTTGGTGGAGGTTGTACAATGGTGGATTAAATTCCATGATAAAAGAGGAGAGAATTTTTGGGTAGAGACGCATTTAGTGGAGGTTGAGTTGTGGTGGATAGAGATCCATAAGAGGAAGGAAGATTGATGAACAAACTAGGAGGATAACAATATTTGTCCTAGACAAATTATGGAAGATGCGAAGGAAAAAAATGATGCACTTGTTATAGTGGAGTTTTTTACATATTGTTTGCACTTTGGAAGGGTGGCTCTACCACTCTACTACATTTTTTATCCAATCCTCACAATTTTTTCTTACAAAACATGTATGATGAAAGAGCATTCAATTCCATGTGTAATCATGCATGATAAATAATAGTTATAGGTTTTTTTGAATTTTCTTGTTCATTTTTCATGTGTCTTGTTGTATAGAGCTTCATGTTGACTTTCTTCTCAAAGGATGTTGAAGGAAGTATGTAGAGTTTATTATATACATTTCAAGATTCTGCTTTTGCTACAAGATGTTTTCAAGTGTTACAAAATCCTCACATAGATTAAAAAATGTGTTTTGTTGATAATAGTATTGAATTTGTATGCAGTGTTGATTAGATAAATGGTAAAATATTGCCTTGCGCAATAAATTAAGGGGATATGTTTGAGCTCTTTCAATCTACCAATTTTTTACTAGAAAACTAAGGGGCTATTGTCTTTTCTATCATTGGGTTTGAGCTCTTTCAATCTACCAATTTTTGACTAAAAAACTAAGGGGATATTGTCTTTTCTATCATTGGGTCAAGTTATTCAAGGTGACTATTATTTCTTCCAATAATATAATCACTTTACAAATATTGTTCTTTTAATTATTTTTAATTTTAGACCTAGCAATTGCTTGTGTGGGGTCATGTTTTTCTCATGTCCTTTTATTTTAGTTAAAAAACTAATTTTGGGGTTCATTTTCTTGATTTTCCTTATTATGGATATTGTTTTTCTATTTATATGGGTTGATTTACTCAGTATCTAATATCATGCAAACATTGAATACTTCAATCAATTATTTATTAAACTTTAGACAATAAGTTTCCTCTCTAGTCATTGTTTTGTCTTGTTCTAGCAAGTGATCTAGTTGAGAAATTTTTCCTATTTTAAGCATTCATAGGTTGATCTACTATCATATTATAATGATAAAATTATCCTTTAATAGTATATCAAGTTCTCTCTTAGCTATTGTTGTACAATTTGATTGTTGAGGCCATTTGGTTGCTTTTTTGTATGATCTTTCTTGGTTGTCAATCATTTTTGTTGTTGCATTATGGCTTTGGTTGGTTCTAGTACTGCATGGCACTTTTCTTAGAGTGATATGTTTCCTTTGTTGAGCTAACAATTATATTTCCAAGAATATTATGGTTATTCATCTTTTTTCATTAGAAAGAATAGAAATGAAATTCTCTTAGCTAGGCAAAAGATATTTATTCATTTTTTTCTAAGTATGGGGTTCTGTTGGCTAGGGAATTTGTGTTGATAGAAGACAAAGATAAATAAGAAACCTCTATAAAAAGGAACTAGATCGAGCATGTGGTGCATGAGTGTCTAGGGGTACTAGCAATCTTGCATCACAAAAAATAATGTTATTTTATTTTTGTTTATTTTCAATAAGGGATTATGGGTTAGTAGAATAAATATTTTGATTTGCAACTGTGTAATTTTCCTTGGGATAAAATTGTAATTGTAATTTTGTGGGAATTATGCATTTATGAATATTTTCTAAGGAAAAATTGGGAACATACCCCTCATGGGCGTCTCATTCTTGGTGGGGACCATTTGGGGTGCATATGCTTGCATGTTCAATTGCATGCTTTGCATGCATTTTCATGTTTGTGCCACAAGCTTTGCATGTTGTTGCATGTCCATATTTGGAGTTGTTGAAGCCATCGAGAATCATTGAAGGTGTCATAATTGGAAAAGATCTTTGGTCAAAAGTTAGGCACCCATGTGAAGGTTATGAATGCAAGGAATTAATTTATATTTTATATTTTTATCTCTCCTCAAGTTGGGCATTGGATTTCAAGGTGGTAATTGAAGGTTTTTTTGGAAACCAATAATGGTTTTCTCCTCACACATTTTCTATATATTGATGCATATTCATTTGGAGAGGGGGGATTTTGGAGAAGTTGTGGTTGCATACCCGGATGTTGTCAGAATGATCCCAGAATGTTGAAGACATTATGTTCAATATTTTGTATGTTTGAATCCCAAATTGTAAGGAAGCCCATGAGCTTCAACTTGATGTAATCATTTAATGATTTAAGCAAATAAGAACGGTGCTATTTTTCTTTCTTTAAATCTAAAATTTAATGGCATATTGCAACCATATTGCAAGTCTCTTTGTGTGTGCTTGATTTCAGATTTGTAAGGGGAGTCTCCTTCATCAGTGGTATCAACATGGGATTTCTTGAGTGTGTAGACAGAAGCACCGATGTGAGGCAGTTTGTACTAGGACCTATGGTTGTGTGTGTGTGATTTGTGTGTAGACAGATCACCAAACGTGAGGAAATCTATACCAAAGAGGATGGGATGGGTCATGAGGAGGCCCATAAGAATTTTGTTCTGGGAAAAATATCGAGAAGAAGTGGAAAATAGGAAGTACCGTGAAGAATTTGAAAAGCTCCAGGTTGAAGTTAATGTATTGGAAAGAAATATTAAAAAGGAAGTGAGAATGTGGGATGAGAAATAGTGGGAAGAAGAATGTTCTCATGAAAGAGGATATCGAAGAGAACACAAAGAAAAATTACTGCAGCCCTTTGGTAGGGATTGAATGCAAGGAAGAACATGTGGGGGCAGCCCACACAAATGGAGAAGGTAATGAAGCACAAGTTGCAGAGATAGTGTGTGAATGGAGTGCATTATGTGAAGTAGATGAAGAAGGTTTCAATCAAAAATTGTGAACATGGATGGTCCTAAATTTGATGAAAAAATTTGTAAAGATGAAGATGATTTCTTGTTGAAAGAAGAGATGAAAAGAATCAACAAGTTCTTGGAAGGAGAATTGATGGAAAAACACGAAGAGGATTTTGAAAAACTTGTAGTTGGAGGTGAGAAGATGGATGTTGCAGCGAAGAATGAGGAAAAAGATGTTGGGACAATGTACAAGAATGAGGTAAATTTTAATTTTGAATTTAGTTGTGATGATTATATACCTTATTTGGTGAGATTATGTTGGGTGAAAATTATGTAATCAACTTTCGACAGATTACACAACTTGGACTTCAGCCACAGCTATGTGAGATGTGAATCTCTCCTCTCGGAAAGGGGAGGCGCCCTTCTTACTGCTAAGAGAAACAATAGTAAATCACAAAAGTAATTACACAATGTACACGAAAGTCACGAAGTGGGGGGGGTGTGTTACATTCATCCTTCTCTCTTTTTTCAGAGAAGATGTTTACAATGTTTCACGTGTTGGAAGTTCCGAATTCTTGATAACTAAAAACTAACAACCAGCAGTAATGCCAATATCTCTATCTCGTCAAAGCGAAGCGTAGAGATACCAGAAGTAATCAACAACAAACAAAAGAAAATAAAATGGGAAAGCTCACGAAGGCACAAAGTCGTTCCGTAGCTTTATCAATGTCGGATCTGCATAAACGTACCGTTTGCTACGTTAGAAGCACAAAGTCTTCTTAGACGCAACAATTCTTCGAACAGCATGAACGATTACAAGCACAAAGTCTTGTAGATCATCCAACCAAAATGTCAACGAGCACGAACGATTACAAGCACAAAGTCTTGTAGATCTTTCGACAAAGTATCCAAGAGAATGAATAATTATAAGCACAAAGTCTCATAGATTATCCAACAAGAACATGCATGAGCATGAATGATTATAAGTGCAAAGTCTTATAGATCACTCAACCAATGATAAACAAAATAACAATGCAATCTAAATAATAAATGTAACACAAAGTTTACATCAACCACTTAGAGTCTTTCAGATTCCTCGAACTAATCACTACCAAATCGAATCAACTTACAAAAGTATCGAATCCAACACAAAGTTTGGCTTGCAATCCTTTCCTTTATTGATTGAATCTCATTCACAAAATATGAACGCAAAGTTTCACAAGTTTGCTTACAAAAGGGCAGCACTTCGTTGCAAAAGGCTAAAAGATATGTTACAATGAAAATCCCTCACAATATATAGAAAGAGGGATGAGAAAAATGAGGAAAGAGATTGAGAAAATTAAGGAAAGTTAGGTGAGCGATTTTTGGAGATCTCACCTAACTTTGACCAAAGTCAAAGTGTAATTTGTTTTCAAAATATTACATCTTTGGACTTGGTGTAATTACAATTTACAAAATGACATTCGAAAATGTCGAGAAATATTTACAAGATGCATAATGGGATGCACCGGAAATGTCTAACACTGGAGAATAGGAGGCTGCTTCACATCTTTTTGCATTGGGCGTGGAAGTCTTCAAATTTCCTCCTAGTCTCCTGCACGAACTTCTCATCTGGACCAACGGTGTAATCCACAATGGTGTGGATTCTCGTGATCGATCTCATGGTAGATGAGTGAACCTTCTTGCACCTGTCAAGATGCGTCTTCAGGTTGTCCAATGTGAGCCTTGTATCACAAATGATGTTCAGTGAAGCAAAGAAGTGCGAGCTGTCGATCAAATTCATGATGGCTTCTTTGAAGATCGGGGATATTCTGCTTCGGCCGGTGGGAGATCACGATTGTCCTCAAAGAGTTGACCCGGGCAACTCGATACTTTTGTCAAGAATGTTGCGATGCCGGAGTCGACATCTTCACGTACTTGGTGAAGGTCTTCAATGAGAGAGATTGAACCACTTGGATCTTGTGTTTTGATTGATTCTTTTACCTCTACAAACTTTTCTTTGTGAATTACTAACCTCCACCCGATTTCTTTGAGAGCACTACTGTTTCATTTCCGACCATGACAGCGAGGCATTTCCATGTCTCTAAGCTCACAGGAAGAGTCGCCCTTTTCTTTGTCAAGCTCGTGGTGAGCTTGGCCCAACATGGTAGTTTTTCTCATCCGCAGCAAAGATTATCGAGGATCCGTGTTCAATGATCTTTTCAACAAAGTCCTTACAACATTATGCCTTTGGGGTAATTTCGACTTTCTTGGCAATTTGGGTCTTCAATACCATTGTCGGTTGTGCATTTAGCGGAGAACCGGCAAGTCTCTTACAACGGTGGCATAATGCTCTTGCCCTCTGTTTGTACATGTTACGAGATTGCTCAACTTTGTCCAGCCTTCACCGCCCATCCAAAGTGACTTGCGCATCGGCTTTTGCACTTTCGTTGGTAACCTTGCCAAGCTGGACCTTTGTTACTGTGTAGTCCTCCATATTGACATCACCTTCTTGATTAGGTGGTATGCCAATTTCAGCATACTTGTGGCCAGATTTATCAACATTCAGCCTCGAGTATACTTTTGCCTTCTTCTTCCCTTTAGCCTTTGGAAGAACTATCTCTTCAAGGTCGAGTTCCTCTGGAGAAATCATTTGCTTTTTACGCTTCGACACTTGAGATATCAGCCAAGGAGGAAGAAAAGAAGTGTGAACTTCTGGATTTACTGTCAAGTCGGTCGCCATTGCCACCTCTGAAGTTATTGTCACATCTGAACTCACCAATGGTATCGTGACAATTGGAGGAGTGTTTGTCATCATCGCTCCTGTAGTTGACACATTGAAATTTTACGATCAGCATTGACTCATTCATGAAACGATTGAATTCGTTCTCAGAAGTGATATCATGCGTTGGCGAAGACAAGCTAGGAATGGACGATGGTGGGCTTGACAGTATATCAACCGTATGAATGCTTGTGACTGATGGAGTATCAAGCTGGGTTGATGCTGCAGGGATAGGGGATATCTCGGCTGCAGGAATGCTCGTGGTAGGAATAGGTGACAAGGGAGCAGGAGGTGAAGGAATTCTTGACTCAAAAGGGGTATGAGGAACATTTGAAGTCACGGGCGATGATGTTCTGTGAATTTCCTCAACTACGTTCTCGGGAGGAGAAGTAGTTATTTCTTCATCATGCTCGGGTTCCTGTTGATCACCCTCTTGCCTCTCCGATTCTGGTTCACCTTCGAAGTCACCTTCAGGTCCTTCTTCAGAATCTTCATCAGACTCTTGCCCGCTTTCAGAAACCTCTTCGGCATCGGAGTCTGCTTCTGCTGAATCTTCATCTTCAGCGGATTGGTCCCTTGAAGTATCTTCTTCATCGGAATCTATCTCCTCTGAGATGGGCTTTTTACCCTTAGAGCGAGATGGGTGAGATTTCGTCATTTCTGTCTCTTGGACAGCCTGGGTATCTTTCTTACCAACAGTGAACTTAATCCTAGGGCCTCTCCGCGAAGAAGTGGGAATGGCCACTGACTTGTTTTTGTCGTGAAGTTCTTGCTGTTGGCGTGCTTCTGCCTCGGACTCTTCTCCTTCTGAGTCTGTCCTGAAACTTTTCATTGCATAACCATGTTTGTGTAACCATTCTTCTGTATTGGCTAGGATTGGTCTCAGCCTTTCTCTCATGCTGGTGACCTCTTTCCTAGACCACTGTATTGCAGGTAACGGCCTCTTAGCAACGCCTTGTTCATCATAGACAGCGTTCATGATATCACCTGGATCCTCAAAATCCTCTGGTAGGTCAGCGATACCAAGATCTCTGATTTGTTGAACTGTCAATCTGCAATAGTCCATTTTGCGAATGGCTTCTTCATCTCTGCAATCTGCCCGGATGTCTTCAAAACGGTACCTGTGTTGGTGACCCTTTTACCTTCTTTTACGACATCTCGGTGGGTAAAATCAAACCTATACTGTAGGTTTGATGGTCATGATCGCATCTCCGGCGTAAAACCCGGACTTAGCCTTTGCGGTCAGGATGGTATATCGCCCGATGGTCGGTGGGAACTTGAATCCATGCTTGTGGACATGCCGTTCGCTACGCGCAGAGCATCAATTTTATCGCATGTTTCCATGAACCCACTTATCCGAAGGATAGCATTGATGGTAGCATCGCCGAGGACAACGGTGCAACAACCTACTCTCAAGTAAAGTAAGCGTTGGGAATTGAAGAAAAATACATCCAACTTTACTTACCACCTTATAAGCCTCATCAGACACTCTTCTTCTTTCCGAGGATGGATCAAAGTTGAAGAGTAAGGGCGCAAAGAAAGCATCAGTGACCCGTCTGAAATGATGAAAGCTTTCCTTTAGCTCCAACTGATAGAAATATCTGTACACAGGCACCATCATTCGATTCCCCTTTGTAGACAGACCTGGGAATTGTCTCATCACAGCTGCTGCGTACACCAGGTAAGAAGTCATGTAGAACTTCAATGTAGAAGGAGCATTGATCAACTGTTCGTGCATCTCATCACTGATTTGTTTACCCCAGTCAATATGCACTTTCTGCCTCCTTATGATCCTGATGTATTCATACATCCAATCGTGAAAGGTGGATGATTTCGGAAAACCTTTCACTCTGCTCAGAAATGTGATCATATCCTTGACGTCATCTTTGAAGTCACTTCTCAGGAGTCCTTTCGGCCATCTGGAAACAGACGATCTAGGCTTTTTAAGCCATTGAGTATTTATCAATTGTTTGGCTTTATTAGGATCAGCATCGAAAATCTCCTGTGCTTTTGATATAGAAATGTCAATATATTTGTCCATGTGAGGAACCTTGAAGACGATGTCAAAGAAATCGGGGTCGAGTCTTAAAATCTCATGCCCGGAAGAGTCGATCACACTTCTGCTTTCTCGGATGTAATGAGACGCAACTTGAAGAACAAACTCAGTATTGTGCGCAGCTGTGGGGAACATTGCCACCAAGTGGAGATTACTGTGTACTATTGCCCTCATTGAATCAGGAAGAGGCTTCGTCTCTGTCAACTTTGCAAAGTCAACCAAATCTTGATGGCCAACTTCTGTATCCTTTATTTCTTCAACTTTCGAAAGTACCATAGTTGGCGGATAGACGCCTTGATATTTGTACTTCATCTTGCTTTTTGCTTTCGAAGAAGAAGGAGGTTTCGTTGCAGTCATCAAAAGAAACTGGAACACTGAGCACTCTTAACTGGACGATCTCTGAGAGTAGACTGCAATCCGTCTAGCCAGAACAAACACCAATTTGTTAGGAAACATGGGAAAGCGTGAAACGAGCACGAGGGTGGAAAAGCATAGAGATGATGGTGAGGCACGCAAAACGATGCACGAATGCGGAAAAATGGAGCTCAAGGATGCACTGGTCAAAAATGGGGTGCATTTGGAAAGGTCTGGAAAAAGCCAGAAAAAAGTGTAAGGGCGCTAAAATTCAGCGCCCTTACATTCTGAGAAATTGCTTTTGGTGTAAGGGCGCTAAATTTTAGCGCCCTTACATTTTTAGTGTTAGGCAATTTTATGACATTCTTTTGATGTCATGGCGCTAGAATTCAGCGCTTTAGCTTTTTGGTGAAAGATGATTTTGATGCAAGGGCGCTAAATTTTAGCGCCCTTACATCTTACAGTGTTAGGTAATTTCTCATTTTCTCAAAAATGTTCTAGCGCTAAAATTCAGCGCCTCTGCTTTTTCTTGAAACTTTTGAGATGTAGATGCAAGAGGGAATGGCGATAGCGCTCAGGCTTGGAGATGGAAATTTGTTTGAATCATGAGAGCTTGAGTTTGCTTTCATTCTATTACATACGCCTCCCATTTTTGAGGGAATTCTTTTTCACAATAACAGATCTCTTCAACGTTCACCAAAACGCATAGAGAGAGACAACATGGATACGTTGGATAGATACGAGTGCCCACAGAACATTGACCATATTGGCGGATAAGAGAAGAACGCGTAGGTGGCGAGAGAAGAATGCGTAGGGTAACAAAGGCTCGCCACGATGAAGACAAACGATGGACAGAAAACGCGAATGAAGAACACTTTGAAAGGCGAGAACAAAAACGCGAGTGTATAGGGTAAGAGCATGGAAATGAAAAGAAGGAATGAGCACTAAATGAACACGCACAGGGGAGAACGTGAATTCAAAACCATGAATGAAGGTTCCATTGCATAAACGTGTAGGAAAACGCGAATGAAGGAAGACGCGAATAGAAAAAACGAATGAAATAAAAACATGAATGAAGAAATCAAAACGCGAATGTACAAAGATCATATACAAATGACAATACAAAGCCGAAATGAAAGTCTTACCAGGGAAAAATGCGAAGCTTGTTGAAGAGAGAAATGGCGAATCTCCAAAAAACGTGATTTTGCAGATGAAAGGCAAACGCACAGCAAGAGGAGATGCAAAAGAAATAAAACATAAACAACAAAAGTGGCGAATTCATTCACTTAACTTTGCAAATGAAAATTAAAAACCTAACTCAAGTCGTGCAATAAATTTAGGCACGAAAAGTGGCACGATTGACGAAAAACGCGAAATTGTGAAGAAACGTGCCAGAGGAATGAAAAAAGTTTAAGTGTTGAGAAAAAATGTAATGGCGCTAAAATTTAGCGCTCTTGCATTTTTTAGAATTTTCACTTCATGCAGGGGCGCTAAATTTTAGCGCCCTTACATTTCCAGACTTAGCCAAATTTTGGATTTTCCCTGCAGGGGCGCACTTTTTGAGTGCTACTGCATCTTCCGTAATTTGCAAAGTATTAACAGTGAAAAGTCGCGAAAGATCTCGTTTCGAAGGTCTTTGCGAGGAGAACAAGGTGGAATGCTCGAATTGACTATTCGAGACTTGGGAACGCACTTCGAGGTGACTCAAAAATCACCCCGTTGTGCGTACTTGAACTTCACGAATCCTAGGAAACGGACAAGTTTCGTAGGGGGGTTATCCGTGGAACGAGCGCTGCTAGATTCCGCGATAACAGCTGGCTCCTGCTGGGGATCTTCCTTCGGTTGTTCTTTAGAAAAGAACGAAGGGAGAAGAAATCCAGAATTCAAGTGCCTTTGTCCATCCATTGGGCTTGGAGTCAGGCGACGACGACGACAAAAACAAAACACAAAGACTCGAAAGGACTTAAAAAATAAAAAGTATTTACATACCAACGCCGACTCCTTTACTGCGTAAAGTGCTTGAGATGTTGCCCACTGTGAGGAAGGGAAAATGGCGTTCCATCTCCGTATGCTAACAAGAAACTATTTTCACCATGCAACTGATGTATTTGGAAAGGTCCAGTCCATAGCGAATCAAATTTCCCGTGCATACCTTTTGGCTCTCTCCTTTTGTCCCATAGGAGGATGAGGTCACCAACTTGAAATTCTCGAGACTTGGCCTTCTTGTCGAACAACTTCTTCACTTGATCCTGGTGTTCCGCAATGCGGTCAGCCACCTGAACTCGATTCTCTTCCAATTCGGAGAGATACATGATGCGCTTGTCGACAGAATTGTCAAACGTCTCATCCTCAATGGCCTTAGCCAACTTGAGGGCTGGTAGTTCCAAAGTTATAGGAATCTCGGCATTCAAACCATACAAAAGCTGAAAAGGAGACATGCCGATTGCTCGCTTCGGAGTTATTCTGTCTGCCCACAAAGCGTCAAACAAAGCCTTGTGCCACAAACGTTGATTCTCGTCCACCAGCTTGCGGATTATAGTTACCAGATTCTTGTTACTAGATTCCGCTTGACCATTACCCTGCGGATAATAGTCGGAAGAATGTGACAAAGTGATACCATGCTCGAAACAAAACTCCGTGATCTCATTTGACGAGAAAGCAGAAGCGTTGTCCATAACAATCTTGTTCGGCACACCGAACCTGGAAATAATATTCTCTTTTAAGAAATTGCACACTACTTCTGAAGTAGCACGCTTGGTAGGTATTGCTTCCACCCATTTGGTGAAATAGTCTGTAGCCGTCAAAACATAGACGTGTCCAGCACTTGACGATGGATTCACTGCACCTATGAAATCAATGCCCCATTGTTGGAAAGGTTCATCAATCACGACAGGTTTTAACGGCAAAGATGCCAATTTTGGACGGCCAACAAACTGTTGGCACAATTCACACTTACGCACCCAAGAGTACGTGTCCTGAAAGAGTGTAGGCCAGTAATACTTTGCTCTCAGGATTTTGTGAGCGGTTACTGGCGCTGAGAAATGCCCACCACATGCCAAATCATGGTAAGATTTTAGCAACTTTTGCTGTTGCTCTTTATCAACACACCTGAGAAATGTTCCATCCATTGCACGCTTATACAAGCCGCTATCCCACAAGACGAAATTAGCTGACTTTAGCTTGACGGTCCTTTTTTCTTTCGGAGTTAGGTGATTAGGACATTCTCTGTATGTCAGGAAGCGAGCTATGTTGGAAAACCATTCATCAGTGGTGCTAATGAATAGTACCATAGGAAGTGTACTAGGATCAACCTCTTCATCTGAGACCTCCTCATCTTCCGGAATCTCTTCGCCTGGGTTGTTTTCTGCAATGAGCTGACAAAGGCCACGTCCACGTATCAGCTTAGTAGGCTTTATCTCTAGATCATATTCCTGAATCTTAGCAATCCAGTTTCCTCTTTTCGTTCCAAATTCCTGTTGTGTGAGGATAGACTTGACAGTCGAATCTGGAACGAGGACTTTGACATGACTGCCCAGAATGTAGAACCGGAAATGCTTGACGGCTTTCACCACTGCGAAAGCGTGCTTTTCCATCTGAGAATATTTCAACTCGTAATTCTTTAGAGGACAACTCATGAATGCAATGGGGGATTCAAAACCCTCATCATTTTCCTGCACCAAGATTGCTGATAGCGTATGCTCGGAAGCATAACTGTACATCACAAACTCCTTGGTGTAATTAGGGCAAACCAATACGGGTGCATGAGCGATGGCCTCCTTGATGTCATCGAACGCTGCTTTTCCTTCCGCCGTCCAATGAAACGTTGCATTACCCTTCATCATGTTCACAATGTGATGAGTCTTTTCAGCAAAGTCTGGAAGAAATCTTCTCAAGAAGTTCACCTTGCCGAAAAAGGAATGAACGGCTTTCTTGCTTGATGGCAAAACGAGTGACTTGATTCCATTGACTCTTTCTGAGTCAATCTTAATTCCTTCAGCAGATACTACGTGACCAAGAAGTTTACCTTCTGTCACCCCAAAAGTTGACTTTTTGGGATTGAGGGAAATGCCGTGCTGGCAGCACCTCTCCAGAGTTTGTCTCAAATGATAGAAATGCTCATGGCGTTGCTTGGAGAACACTGTAAGATCGTCAAGATACACCACAATGAACTTACCCATTATGTCACGGAAAGCAAGATCCATGGCACGTTGGAATGTAGCGCCGGCATTGATCAAACCAAACGGCATCCTACGATACGCAAAGGTTCCCCAAGGCGTTGTGAAAGCGGTTTTGTGTTGATCGCTTGAATTCACTTCAATTTGATTGTAACCGGAAAATCCGTCTAGCATGGAGAGCATCTCGGATCCAGTTACGTTTTGTAGAACTTGATCCATCACTGGAAGTGGGTAATTGTCTTTGAGAGACAATTGATTTAGATTTCTGAAATCTACACAAATGCGGATTTCACCATTCTTCTTACGAACAGGGACGATATTGGCTATCCATGTTGAATGATGGATAGGGAAAATTATCCGCGCATTCAGCATCTTTTGAACTTCAGCTAAAATCGTTCCAGAAATCTTGGGATTGTA
>VDFB02069942.1:0-42929 GCA_007258455.2 Sequoia sempervirens | reverse complement strand
TGGTTCGAAACTTTCCACTTTTTGTTTAAAAAAAAAGAAAAAGCTTCCCTTGGTTATTAAATATCATTTTGGGGAGATTTTGGGTTACCATCTTTGATCCTTAGTTTTCGAACGAGAACTTTGTTGAAGAAGTTCTTCTGTAGAATAGTGCATTTTTATGAATTGTTTTGAGAAGAAAACTTCATTCACCATCGTTGAGTCTAAGAAAGGATAAAAATAGATGGTTAGACGAAGGATGGCATCATAAAATTCACTACAGAACAACACAAATACAAAATTTAAACCATGGGATAATAACTTGATTTGCAACTGTAAGTTGTATTTTTCCGAAGCTAAAATTACATACCATTAATAAGCCAATATTTACACATTGTGTTAGAGATAGAGGTCACCAATAGTAATGTGCATGTGGATAAAATTGACAAGTGAAGTTGGAATTGGTATAAGTGAAATTGAAGGCTCGATTTGGCATCTTGGTGAGGGTAAATAGTCTGATAAATACGTTAAGTCCTCTGACGTCTACAAAAATGAACACTAAAATAGATGCATGGTATAAAATTAAAATTGCAAAGTAGGTGATTTTTGATGTGAGGCCCACCTCTATGATACATCTAATACTTAGACTATTTTAAGTTTTGATTATCAACTATGCCTAATGATACCATTGATGATAAGATATTTAAAAATTTGAGTTGATATTATGATTTGATTATGATTACGCTACATGCTTAGTTAGTTGACTATGAAGATTGATCTAATTTTATGCTAGTTACTAAGGTGGGTTAATTTGAATTTTGAAACTTAATGATGAATGAATGAAACATGTGGTGTGGATGAATCGTGTTGCAATTTGATAAATTTTCAAATTAAAGGTAAAAAGAATTGGATATGATATGTGATTAGTGATTTCTTCCAGTTATGGTATGAGATCTCTATGCTATGTGAATTATGAGACTTGTGTGTATGAAATTGTGATTCAATTGTTTTGATTTTTATATATATGAATTATTTGGATGGATTAACATGTGCATCGAGTGTACAGGTACAACTTCCATGGCCAATGGAATTTGGAGGTAATATTTAGGAACCCTGAGTGAATTAACTAGCGAAACTGAACTATAGTCCATATATAGGGACTATAGTTTTGTTATGTAATGTATTTTATTTGTGATGTAAATTGTGAATGTTTGTAAAATTGATTTTTATTGTCATGTTAGTCCATCTAGGTGGTGAGTTGTCCACCCAGGTGGATAAACTCGGATTTTACATTTTAGACAACTTTTGGGGGTTGAAAAGTGATGTTTTTAAAATGTTTTTATGGGTTTAAAGTCCCTAGGGTAGGTACCTATGAGTTAGGTACATTTTTAGCTTAAAATATTGAGTCAATCCCATGATTGGGCACTCATTTTGAGGCCTTAAAGATGTTTGACAAAAATAAGGTTTTGGGAAGAGGGATGGGGATTAGTCTCTTTCCATTCCAACTTCTCCAAGTTACCTTGAAAGTCTCTCAAGTTCTCACATATGTGTGAGCACACATGGGTGAGTGTGCTTGGGAGAGTAAATAGAATCTAGTGACAAGTGTCACTTCCCCATTCAAATGGATTGAAACTTGAATTCTATAAAGAAACTAAGAACAAAGGTTTTGGGGGATTCTCTTTGACATCTTTGTCTCTGGAGTTGTAATTTTTCTTGGGGGCTCTTAGATTTGGCTTGAAAGATTGGAGAACAAGCTTGGAGGTGTTGTGCTCACCCTCATCACATCCATCCTAAGCTTGGATTGAGGTAGGATCACAACACCTTTTTGCTTCTTATGTTTTAAATTTGCAAGTTATGTGTATGAAATGGTGTGGTTGAAAAATAAATATTTCTCTTAATCTTCGATTTTGTGTTATTATTTTTTTTGTTGGAAAAAAGGGTTGTAATGGGATAGGCTCACCTGAATTTGGGTAGAGCATCCTAAGTTGGGGATGGTTTGGAGTAGGAACCTCCATGGGGACATGTTTTTCCTCCTTAAAAAGGAGAGGTTAAAAAGAGGGGTATGAGTACCCATAAATTTTGTGAAATGTGAAGGATCGTTTGGATGAATAAAGAAATGTGAAGGAAGGGTTGTTTTTGAAGGGCTGAAACTTTGTGATGATTATTCATGATGTTTACTTTTGAGTCCCCAAAATGGAGTGTGTAGTCCACCCTCCATTCCCCATTTTGGGTTCATGATGAATCCTACGTTATGTGAAATCCCCTTGGGTGAGTAAAATTTCTTATGTGCATAATGTGCATTTTAATGTTGATTGGACTTGGATTTGTATGTACCTAGTTCCCATGTTGCCTCCTAGCTCCGGGGTGGTTGGTTTTCCAACCAAAGGTTGGGAGGTGAGCACTACCTTGGCTATGGGGAAAATATTTGTTGTTTTGTGTAGGTATGAAGGACTTGAAGGAACTTGTGAAGAAACCCTACTTATACTTTATGCAGTCATATGAAAAATGTAATTCTCTTATGGAATCAAGCCTAGTTGAATGTTGGTAAAAATCAATGTAATATGTGAAAGAGATATTCCATGTTGTTTATAAGTTTGTTTTAAAAAAAAAAACATTTTATTAAGATAGCTATATATATTGCATGTAAAAGGAATATATGGTTTTCTTCATATGATAGTTATTTTTGTGTCAAATGAAAGAAAAGAATATCCAAGGAAGATAATGTGTTTATAATGTTGTGTACTTGTATTAAAAAAAATAGAAAGGGAGATATGAATACTGCATCAAGGCTAAACTATTATTCTCTTAGTCCCTTTTTGTTAAAGAAATATGCAATATATTATCCATAAGTTAAGGATATATATATTATATCTGAAAAAGAAAAAAAATAGCATAATGTGGTGAGTGTAAGAAAAATATTTTATTTATTTCTCAATGTTAGAATTTTCCAGTTAGAATATACCATACTACTTGTAAAATTTTGCACATGTTCTTAAGGATTTATGCATTATGATTTATGGGTATATACACTATTTTGTATCAAAATGTTTACGCTTTCTGTTGTAGATATGTATGTAATGTTGTAGTATAGAGTATGTTCACTCAACTTGTATATTTTATTGCATTCTATTATTTATTTTTTACTCTAGATATACAAGAATAAACTGCTCAAAACATAACAAAATATTGTTGCTTTAATGGTGCAGCATATGAATACCTTTTATATTATCACATGCATCACGTTTTGGATTTCTTAACAATAGTATGTAAATGCAGATATAGGTTTCCTGTAACTCATAACTATGCAGATAGAAGTAAAATGATCAACATAGTTATGCTCCCCCTTGTCTATACCACTTAAAGACGCCATGGAGATAATTTACGTGTTCCCCATGCATAAGACCCTAAAGCTACTACTCCTCTTTTCATATGTGCAGCTTAATGCTGCTACAAAATAATAAAGAGAAAACAAAAATAAAATTTTCATAGTTAGCATCAGATTTAAAAGTAGAAACTCATTGTTAAATCCTTTTCAAGCATAGTTAGCAAAGCCATTTCGGCACAATCATTTTGACCCATTCGTAGCATAAAGGAACTACTATATACCCGAGTTGTATATTTTGTAGGGGCCAATTGCTCCATCGTCCCTACAGTTTCTTTAGGTGGTAGCAAAACCTCTGAACCGCACACCCAACAAGATGATCTTGCGTAGTGAATAAGGGGGTGGGGGAGAAACTGAAATCTGGAAGATGCCAAAGTATGTAACCTTGGTAATTCAAATACCATATGCTAGTGATTTGGACCCATGCATAAACTATCGCAGGCTAGGAATTCAGGCTGACATAGAGTAACTAGTTAAGTGATTCAAGAAGATGTATGACAAAAAGTCTCCTTTTAAATCACAACATAGTGGGGCTTCACTTTGTATCTATTTCCTTTCCCTCACACCAAACCCTAATGTGAAGATGTGAGGTTCTCTCTAGTCCCCATTAGGCGTCCCCATCCATCTAACTATTTCACAGTAGTCTCATGACATACAATAGTCATTCATTCTTAAAACCAGAGGTAATTTCCTTATCTGACTGTGGACTTGGGTGTGGGGGATGCCACACACTAAAATTGTATTTTGAAATGCAGTTTTTGGACGGTACCCTAAATAACTTTAGTAATGTTTAGACCACTAGATAAATTTAATGATGTCAGTGATACACTGTTAGGAGATGGTTCACATAGTCCCTCTTCACACCGTATAATTCATAAGCCAATTGGTAGTGATAGAGTAAATATAATACTTGCTATGTGTGTTGGAAAATTGTTGTGCGTGGTTGGAGTTTCCCATGTGGGCAAGGCGTGTAGTGTCATATTTATTAACTCCCCTCCATTGTTGGCTCTATACATGAGTAGTTGCATGTGGTCCAAGTAGCTTATTCCGGTTCCAACATCATTAACCATAGGACAATATTATCATTTGATATATCAAGATGTCAACACACTAGGTTTTGGCATGAAATCATGCAGGACATCATACAAAGCAGAGAAAGTTGTAGTCTTAGTAGGTTGTTCCAAGTGCACTATTCCTCTGCAGGTATTTAGTTTTAGTTGTAGGAAATATAATAAGGAAAGACATTGATCTATCTCCATCTGGAAACACTAGTGTGTCTCGATTGTGCTTCTTTTGCTATTGGATTAAGTAATCGGTGTTAATTTCACATACCCAACCTTTTTTTCTTATGTTAAGATCGATGGTTGGATAGATAATATTACCTATCCAACTACCCATTAGGAATAATCAATGATTAGATTTTATATATATATATATATATATATAAACTCATTGTGTTAATTATCCTACAAATACTCATCCTTCAACGTGTAATCTCTCATGCCTAAAGAAAACTTCCTTCGTCCATTTAAATTTATGTGTGGATAAGATGTTAGTGTTGGTAGCTATGCATTCTTTTAATATAAATACTCATATTCCAAATTATAAAAAAGATAATATTGATAAGATTAATTAAAATACTGATATAGTTCGAACTCAGATAGACAAAAAAAATCATTCGTCTTGTTCATTGAAGGCATCATCTGAATAAAAAAAAACCTATCCTTTACGTAAGGATCATTTGGCCATTAAAAATAAATAAATAAAGTGTTTTTTTTTAACTTAGGGGAGGTTAAAAGAGGTGCTATGTGGATTGTAGACCTTTAAAAAAACAAAGAGGGTAATGAATTTAAAATAGGAATTATGTTATTTAGTGGTTTGAATTATTTCGGTGTATTAGATTAGCTCTTAAAATAGGTATTTATGTTATTGTTTTATGTATAAAAATTATGTATGTAAATATTATTATTTTTAGGTAAGAGTTGCTAATTTATTTATATTTATTTTTAACATGTAAATAATATTTTATTAATGGAAATAAATTTAGATATTTAGAAAGTATAAATTTTTAGATAGATTAATAATAATTGATCTTTGGAAATTTAGAACTGTCAATTTACTAACATTTCTTAATAATTAAGATTTGTTTTGGCAACCAAATTTTGTCAAGGAAAATGTTAATCATATTGTGTCCATCAAACCATTAGAAAAAATAAGTCATGTACGAACCTAGTAGATCTACGGTTCATGGAGCTTATTTTAGGTCGAACCCTAATAGTTATTTATCATACTTTAAGTGTATTTAAAAAATTTAATATTGCAAACACAATAATGGTTAATTAATTAATAAAACCTTATCATAGTAATAGAATTGACTCAATAAAATTATTTTTTATTGTTAGAGGAATTGAATATGTAATTATTCTAGTTTAATATGGTTAAAGGTTTGAGAAAATTAATTGCTTAATAAAAATGTCTCCAAAAGTAAGCTAATGTATTAATTATAAAAAGATAAACTCTAGATAGAGGAAATTAATATAATCATCATATGTTTATAGTCTATAGGCTTTGGGCATTGTTCATGTTGACATACCACATTTTAGGAATGAGATAAATTTACTATTCAACCATTAATTTCCTGAGATGATTAGGCTCTAACAAAGGACCTAATGTTAGCACAAATAAATATTGACCCTTAACCTTGAAAGTTTGGTCATATGACAATTAAGTATTATTATGTTTCACCTAACTCAACTCATGGTGGCTTGTAAACCTATTATCGACAAGGGTGTATACAATGGGCTCCACGCACTTGCTCCATTCCCCACCTTGTCCCCCGCTTTTGGGTGATGTGATGATGAAGTTGTCTTCTAAACAATGACACTCATTTCATATAATATGCTCCCCTTTTAACATGGTTAAAAAATGTATAATACTTTTGTGTCATTGTTTCAAAAAAAAAATTATTTATGGTGTCTTGCCCTACAGTCAAATTATGGGCATTACATTTTGGTATCAGAGACTAGGCTCTAACTCTAGGAACTCTGGGCATTGTTTGGGTCTCGCAATAAGAGATTTTGGTGTTGTATGGATGGGAGTTGTATCTTGTAATTGTCATATAGATTATTAGTAGAAATTTGACTCTTGAACTTCAAACAACATTATGGGTAACTTTAAGTGAAACAATTAGGGAGGTGGGATCTGCAAGAGTTCGGAAATCAATATTGCAAGTTAAAGCAATGTGTGCTCATAGTTGGTCAAATTTAAACCATCAAAACACCCCTTGATATCCACCTAATTGTGACTTCTCATACAAACTAGGGAAAAGGGAATCTAGTTGTCAAATAGGGAAAATACCACCAATCCTTCTTCTCCCCCATGGGTGACTTGATTGAAGTCACCTAGAGATTGTATTGTCGAGACTTATGCAATTGATGAAATTCTTATTATCATTTCGTTGTTTTGATTTTATTTACTTAGTTATTTATATATTTTCTTATTTATTCAATTATTTGAAATGGTTAAAGTTATTTGACCTATTGGACTTCAAAATTTTCCTTTTTCCTTAAGGACTATTTCAATTTGACTTATGGTTTAAATTTTGAAATTGTTTCATGGTGACCACCATTGAAAGTTTTATCGTCATATTTAAAAATTTTATTGGTTGATTTTGATTGGAAATTTTATTCATTGCTTCATTGATATTTCCTTGTTTTGAGGATTTTATCAACATTGTTGTTATTGGTATTTGCATAAGCAATATGAGTCTTTCACACTCCTGGGGAAAAGGTACATATTTGGAATCAAATAAGGAAAATTAGAGGGTTGATTTAGAAATGGGTCCATACCTGGTAGTCACACTAAGGCCATCATGGGAAAGGGATTCTGAGACCCATTGATGAAAATATAAAACATTTAAATAAATTTGGGGTATCATGTCATATAAGGATTTTCATGATAAAAATAGTATAAAACTTAGATGCTATGTGTAACATTACGTGAGACTAGGGTAGCTATAATAATAAAAAGAAGGACCCACTGATAATGGAAATTCATTGTGAATGGGCTTGGACTGGATCCTCTCTAGTAACCCTAGGATTCAATCTCAAATAGGAGTTTCCCTTGGTTTAATTAACGAATAAAGTCGATGTAATATTTCTACCTTGTATAGATAATTCTAACTACTTAATTAAACCCTAGGTAATAATGTTAAGGTGTCCTATCTCATTTATGTGGATTATGAAAGATGGTTTTCATGACCACCACTTGGCAAACAAGAAGTAAAGGGGTTTTTTAATTTTATTTATGATCCCCCCCCCAAAAAAAAACATATTTATTAACCAATAAACGTACTAAAACTAATATTGTAGGTGGTGTACTTGCTATTTCAACATAAAAGTAATAATATTTTCATGAGATTCTAGATGATATCAATTTTCTTATATAGAATGTATTTCTATCATGTTTATTTGTAAGTGTGTAAAATATGTATGATGTTTAAACCCTTTATAGTGGCTTTGTAAGTCTAGTGTGAAGTCTTAACCCTTGTAGCCAAGAGTTTACACCTAATTTAGAAGTGTCATTTCTTGGTGTCAAAGATGTGGGAGGTTATTTTAGCAAGACGAACATGGAACAGGCCAAGAAGAAAAAAATTGCAGATGTACCCATGAATAGACTTAAGAAGAGGCCACCAATTGAAGAACCCAAAATTTATGACAGGAACTCTAGCTATGGCTATTAAGCGATTGAAGCAAGAGAAGGATAAGAGAAATCTGTCTCAAGGGAAAACACCCACTAGGTCAACACCTACCTATACAAAGGAAGAAGACATAGATGCCTTAGATAATGGGGCATAAATGAAAGAATTTTACTTTAATACAAGTTGTGAATAGACCTCCTTTGGGACTAAAACTAATCCATGATATGTGAACTCTTCACGATATTTCGTGAATACATGCTACTTTATTATATAATCTATCCCCATATATGGAATTTTTCTACTTATATATTTCTCACCTCATGATGCATTTGTGTGAGTGGTAATTGTTTTCAGTTAATGCTTATGAGTATTACTAAGAGAGTTGAAGGTGCAAGTTAGTTGTCTACTTATAATTTATATATTTATTAGGTTTGGTCCTTTCAAGGAAATAATTCATAATGGTACATGCTAAACAAACAAAAGACCCATGAAAGTAGGACATAGAGATGACCATGTTGGGAATTCCTTAAATATTGATTTGGATGAATAATCCTTAGTATGTTAAATGATGGAAAATTTATGTTATCAAATGGAGTGGTTAATTGTGTTTTTGTTTCCCTATATGTATATCAAAGTAGTTTTAGGACTAAAATGCTTAAACTCTGTTAAGCATATAGGTAACATGCAAGTATCCCAACAAAGGATTAAAACTAGTGAAATGATTATATGGATAATATTGAAGTGGGTTCTTTAGGTCATAATTTAAGAAGTGCCTTAATGAATTTTTGATGAATGAAGTAATGGTGGCTATTAAACTTTGCACCAATCCTCCTTATAATGTAATTCTCTTCTAATACTGTAATGTAGGTAGTACATTCATATTGTACATGGATTATTATGAATGGATGTGATCGTCCATTAAATATAGTGGGAAATTGGTAACTAATGAAAGAGAAATGTTTGAATTTCGATGCAATAGTTTATGAGGCTTATGGATTGACTAGAAAATTCTCTTTTTTTATAGGAATGGATAGGAGAACACATCGATTTGGAAAGGATTCAAGAGGCACACAATCTCCTTCATCCCATCTTAACCCTCATACTTTAGTGGATGCTCATCAAGGACCCCCATAAAAAAAAAAAACTCTCAAATTCTTCATGCGATACAAGAGATGACTGAATTCCTTCGGGAGAGGTTACCTCCAAAAGTTGAAGCTCATCATGACAGACAACCTCAACCTCTTGTAGGAGAAAATGGTGGAGAAAATCAAGGAGCTAGCAAGGACCCTCGTTTGGCTCTTGTAAATGATACCCATAAGGGGAATATGGATGAACCCCATAATTTAAGACAACAAGGACTCATAGGTGCTCAGTTTGAGGAACGATACATGGAATTATTGCAAAAGGTGAATCATCTTCAAAATGAAAGGTTTTTGGCAGAGCAAGCCATTAGAAATTTGAACACTATGATAAGAGGCCTTACTCCTATGGTTTATCCTAGGAGCTTTCAAATGCAAACATTTATAGCAAAGGGGGCTCAAAGGCCACTTCATAGGAATCGCCAAGAATTCCATAGACTCCATCCAAGGTTACAAGGGCTACCAAAACAACAACGAAGGCAAGGTTGGAAAGGAAAATTTCAGCAAGGCACGCCCAGGGGTCACTTAAAGGTAGGTTGGGAAACAAGTATCGACATAGATCATAGGCCCCATGAGCAAGGTGTGGGTCTAGTAGGAAAAAAACAAGTTTCAAAGGGACCCCTTGATGTGGATAGACCCAAGTCATCTCAAGTTAATCGTGTGCAGTCAATTCAAGCAAAATTTAAATGTTTGTGTTTCATATGCAGGGAAGTGGGACATAAAGCTATAGAATGTCCATGTAGGTTTAAGTTGGATAAGCATAAGATTGAAGTGTTTGAGAAATTAATTAGTGGGGGTAACAATCCTCTTCCACCAATCAAAAACTTTCAGGAGGAAGTTCATTCCTAGAGGGGGAGGATGTGAGGCCCACCTCTATGATACATCTAATATTTAGACTATTTTAATTTTTGATTATCGACTATGCCTAATGATACCATTGATGATAGGATATTTAGACATTTGAGTTCATATGATGATTTGATTATGATTACGCTACATGCTTAGTTAGGTTACTATGAAGATTGATGTAATTTTATGCTAGTTACTAAGGTGGTTTAATTTGAATTTTGAAACTTAATGATGAATGAATGAAACATGTGGTGTGGATGAATCATGTTACAATTTGATAAATTTGCAAATTAAGGTAAAAAGAATTGGATATGATATGTGATTAGTGATTTCTTCCAGTTATGGTATGAGATCTCTATGCTATGTGAATTATGAGACTTGTGTGTATGAAATTATGATTCAATTGTTTTGATTATTATATATATGAATTATTTGGATGGATTCATGTGTGCATCAAGTGTGCAGATACATCTTCCATCGCCAATGGAATTTGGAGGTAATCTTTGGGAACCCTGAGTGAATTAACCAATGAAACCAAACTATAGTCCATATACATGGACTATAGTTCTGTTATGTAATGTATTTTATTTGTGATGTAAATTGTGAATGTTTGTAAAATTGATTTTTATTGCCATGTTAGTCCATCTAGGTGGTGAGTTGTCCATCCAAGTGGACAAACTCGGATTTTACCTTTTAGACAGCTTTTGGGGGTTGAAAAGTGATGTTTTTAAAGTGTTTTTATGGGTTTAAGGTCCCTAGGGTAGGTACCTTTTTAGCTTAAAATATTGAGTCAATCCTATGATTGGGCACTCATTTTGAGGCGTTAAAGAGGTTTGACGAAAATAAGGTTTTGGAAAGAAGGATGGGGACTAGTCTCTTTCCATTCCCACTTCTCCAAGTTACCTTGGAAGTATCCCAAGTTCTCACACATGTGTGAGAACACATGGGTGAGTGTGCTTGGGAGAGTGAATGGAGGAGTGACAAGTGTCACTTCCCCATTCAAAAGGATTCAAACTTGAATTCTATAAAGAAACTAAGAACAAAGGTTTTGGGGGACTTTCTTTGGCATTTTTTGTCTCTAGAGTTGTAATTTTTCTTGGGGGCACTTGGATTTGGCTTGAAAGATTGGAGAGCAAGCTTGGAGGAGGTGTTGTGCTCACCCTCATCACATCCATCCTAAGCTTGGATTGAGGTAGGATCACAACACCTTTTTGCTTCTTATACATAAATTTGCAAGTTATGTGTATGAAATGGTGTGGTTGAAAAATAAATCTTTCCCTTAATATTTGATCTTGTGTTATTATTATTTTTGTTGGGAAAAAGGGTTGTAATGGGATAGGCTCACCCAAATTTGGGTAGAGCATCCCAAGTTGGGGATGGTTTGGAGTAGGAGCCTCCATGGGGACATGTTTTTCCTCCTTAAAAAGGAGAGGTTAAAAAGAGGAGTATGAGTACCCATAAATTTTGTGAAATGTGAAGGATAGTTTGGATGAATAAAGAAATGTGAAGGAAGGGTTGTTTTTGAAGAGTTAAAACTTTCTGATGATTATTCATGGTGTTTACTTTTGAGTTCCCAAAATGGAGTGCATAGTCCAACCTCCATTCCCCATTTTGGGGTTCATGATGAATCCTATGTTATGTGAAAATTCCCTTGGGTGAGTGAAATTTCTTATGTAAATAATGTGTGTTTTAATGTTGTTTGGACATGGATTTGTATGTACCTAGTTCCCATGTTGCCTCCTAGCTTGGAGGTGGTTGTTTTTCCAAAGAAAGGTTGGAAGGTGAGCACTACCTTGGCTATGGGGAAAATATTGGTTGTTTTGTGTAGGTATGAAGGACTTGAAGGAACTTGTGAAGAAACCCTACTTATACTTTATGCAGCCATATGAAAAATGCAATTCTCTTATAGAAGCAAGCCTAGTTGAATGTTGGTAAAAATCAATGTAATATGTGAAAGAGATATTCCATGTTGTTTATAAGTTTGTTTTTTTTTTTAAACATTTTATTAAGATAGCTATATGTACTTCATGTAAAAGGAATATATGGTTTTCTTCATATGATAGTTATTTTTGTGTCAAATGAAAGAAAATAATATCCAAGGAAGATAATGTGTTTATAATATTGTGTACTTGTATTAAAAAATAAATAGAAAAAGAGATATGAATACTGCATCAAGGCTAAATTGTTATTCTCTTAGTCCCTTTTTGTTAAAGAAATATGCAATATATTATCCATAAGTTAAGGATATATATATTATCTGAAATTTTTTTAAAATAGCATAATTTGGTGAGTGTAATAAAAATATTTTATTTCTTTCTCAATGTTAGAATTTTCTAGTTAGAATATACCATACTACTTGTAAAATTTTGCACAACATCTTCTTAAGGATTTATGCATTATGATTTATGGGTATACACTATTTTGTATCAAAATGTTTATGCTTTTTGTTGTAGATATGTATGTATTGTTGTAGTATAGAGTATGTTCACTCAACTTGTATATTTTCCTGCATTGTATTATTTATTTTTTACTCTAGATATACAAGAATAAGCTACTCAAAACATAACAAAATATTGTTGCTTTAACGGTGCAACATATGAATACCTTTATATTATCACGTGTATCACGTTTTGGATTTCTTAACAGTAGTATGTAAATGTAGATATAGGTTTCCTGTAACTCATAATTATGTAGACAGAAGTAAAATGATCAACACAGTTATGCTCCATTTTGGCACAAGCATTTTGACCCATTCGCAACATAAAGGAACTGCTATATACCCGAGTTGTATATTTTGTAGGGTCCAGTTGCTCCATCGTCCCTACAATTGCTTTAGGTAGTAGTAAGACCTCTGAACCACACACCCAACAAGATGATCTTGCGTAGTGAATAAGGGGGTGGGGGAGAAACTGAAATCTGGAAGATGTCAGTGTATGTATAACCTTGGTAATTCAAATACCATGTGCTAGTGATTTGGACCCATATTGCATAAACTATTGCAGGCTAGGAAGTCAGGCTGACATAGAGTAACTAGTTAAGTGATTCAAGAAGATGTATGACATAAAATTTCCTTTTAAATCACAGCATAGTGGGGCTTCACTTTGTATCTGTTTCCCTTCCCTCACACCAAATCCTGGTGTGAAGATGTGAGGTTCTCACTAGTCCCAATTAGGCATCCCCATCCATCTGACTATTTCACAGTAGTCTCATGACATACAATAGTCATTTGGTCTTAAAACCAGAGGTAATTTCCTTAGCTAACTGTGGACTTGGGTGTGGGGGATGCTACACAGTAAAATTGCATTTTGAAATATAGTTTTTGGGTGGTACCCTAAATAACTATAGTAATGTTTAGACCACTAGATCAAATTAATGGTGTCAGTGATACACTGTTAGGGGATGGTTCACATAGTCCCTCTTCACATCGTATAATTCATAAGCCAATTGGCAGTGATAGAGTAAATATAATACCTGCTATGTGTGTTGGAAAATTGTTGTGTGAGATTGGAGTTTTCCATGTGTGCAAGGCATGTACCGTCATATTTATTAACTCCCCTCCATTGTTGGCTCTATACGTGAGTAGTTGCATGTGGTCCGAGTAGCTTATTTTGGTTCCAACATCATTAACCATAGGACAATATTATCATTTGATATATCAAGATGTCAACACACTAGGTTTTGGCATGGAATCATGCAGGACATCGTACAAAGCAGAGAAAGTTGTAGTCTTAGTAGGTTGTGCCAAGTGCACTATTCCTCTGCAGGTATTTAGTTTTGGTTGTAGGCAATATAATAAGGAAAGCCATTGATCTATCTCCATCTGGAAACACTAGCGTGTCTTGATTGTGCTTCTTTTGCTATTGGATTAAGTAATTGGCGTTAATTTCACACACCCAACCTTTTTTTCTTATGTTAAGATCGATAGTTGGATAGATAATATTACCTATCCAACTACCCATTAGGAATAATCAGCAATGAGATAATAATTATATATATATATATAAACTCACTGTGTTAATTATCCTGCAAATACTCATCCTTCAATGTGTAATCTTTCATGCGTAAAGAAAACTTCCTTCGTCCATTTAAATTCATGGGTGGATAAGATGTTAGTGCTAGTAGCCATGTGTTCTTTTAATATAAATACTCATATTCCAAATAAAAAAAGATATTATTGAGAAGATTGCTTAAAATACTGATATAGTTCAAACTCAGATAAACAAAACAAAAAATCATATCCTTTACATAAGGATCATTTGGCCTTTAAAAATAAATAAATCAAGTGCATTTTTTTAAAAGGGAGGTTAAAAGAGGTGCTACGTGGATTATAGACCTTTAAAAAAAAAAGAGGGTAATGAATTTAAAATAGGAATTATGTTATTTAGTGGTTTGAATTATTTGAGTAGCTCCTAAAATAGGTATTTGTTTATGCATGAAAATTATGTATATAAATATTATTATTTTTAGGTAAGAGTTGCTAATTTATTTATATTTACTTTTAACATTTAAATAATATTTTATTAATGGTAATAAATTTAGGTATTTAGAAAGTATAAATTTTTGGATAGATCAATAATAATTGATCTTTGCAAATTTAGAACTGTCAATTTAGTAACATTTCTTAATAATTAAGATTTGTTTTGGCAATCAAATTTTGTCAAGGAAAACGTTAATTGTATTGTGTCCATCAAACCATTAGAAAAATTAATTCATGTACGAACCTAGTAGATTTATGGTTCATCAAGTTTATTTTAGGTCAAACCCTAATAGTTATTCATCATACTTTAAGTGTATTTAACAAATTTAATATCGAAAACACAATAATGGTTAATTAATTAATAAAACCTTATCATAGTAATGGTATTGACTCAATAAAATTATTTTTTATTGTTAGAGGAATTGAATATGTAATTATTCTAGTTTAATATGGTTAAAGGTTTGGGAAACCTAATTGCTTAATAAACATGTCTCCAAAAATAAGTTAATGTATTAATTATAAAAAGATAAACTCTAGATAGAGGAAATTAATATAAGCATCATATGTTTATAGTCTATAGGCTTTGGGCATTGTTCATGTTGACATACCACATTTTAGGAATGAGATAAATTTACTATTCAACCATTAATTTCCTGAAATGATTAGGCTCTAACAAAGGACCTAATGTTAGCACAAATAAATATTGACCCTTAACCTTGAAATTTTGGTCATATGACAATTAAGTATTATTATGTTTCACCTGACTCAACTCATAGTGGCATGTAAACCTATTATTGACAAGGGTGTATACAATGGACTCCACGCACTTACTCCATTCCCCACCTCGTCCCCTGCTTTTGGGTGATGTGACGATGAAGTTGTCTTCTAAACAATGACACTCATTTCATATAATATGCTCCCCTTTTAACATGGTTAGAAAATGTATAATACTTTTGTCACTGTTTCAAAAAAACTTATTAGTGGTGTCTCGCCCTACGGTCAAATTATGGGCATTACATTTGACAATACAAATAGATTGATGATGCAAGCCTAAAGAGAAGGTGTAGTTTCACCTACATTTTGCAAGGTAAGATAGGGTAATTTGCCCCCTTAGAACAAAGGTCGGTAAGGATCTTGAACAAGGAATGGAAAATATTGTATTTACTCATTTTAGAAGATTAAACTATAGTCACTACTTTTCTTGCTTCCATTGAAATTGCATTCAAAAGAACATGTTTCAAAAATTAAAAGTACAATTTGGAGCCTGGTATTACATCAACATGTAATATATGTCATGGAAAATGGAGGCCAAATATAATAATTATACTTATGACATTGCTGCCATATCTCAAGAATGACAAAAACAAGATTTTTATGCATTCCATATAGATACATTCTTATGAGTTGAAATAAAATGTTCACATGTAGTTTGCAGATTCCCTTAGGTAAGAGCACTCTTGCTTGTCCATTTTTTTCTCGACATTTCCTGAAAAGTGATGAGATAGAACATTGAAATTAAATAACTCTAATATAACAAAACATGGAAAATTAACTAAAGTCCAATATACAAATTTAAATTTAAATTCAATCACAGTCTATGAAGGAGTAAAGCAAGGAAAAATTTCTTACTATTCTCCAAGGCTTAATAGGTTGCCGATGTTTGAGGGAGTTGAACCTGTTATCTGGTTTCTATCAATCATCCTATTTCCCAATAGTATTACCAAAAGACACAAATTGAACAAATATGAAAACCTTAAACATGGCATAGGAAGAAAAAAGAGTTAAAATATTGATACTCATATGACCGTCAAACTGTCTACAAGTCCCAGAGTAAGAGGAATCCATCCATGAAAGTTATTGTTGCATATATATATATATATTAGTCACTAAACCTTTGTGTCTTGCATACTAAATGTTTGTTGAAATTCCAATTTAGAGCAGAATGGCAACAATAATTTTTTCATTAACATGGTAGCTACTTAAAAGTTTTGATTATGAGGGAAAAATAGGTAGCTACTTAAAAGTTGACATGATGTTTTTTATTATTATGACTACTAAAGCCAGGATGAGTAATCTATCCTTGCAGGATATTCGGTTGATGTTGGTAATCAGATAGACATACCAATACAAGCTGGAAATTAGAAAGATAATGATGTGGTTTTTTATTTAATAACATATAATTTTCCCTTGTTTTGAAAAGAATATGAATGAAAGATGCGAGCAAAATACATCATAATTTAATTTTCAAAGAGAAAGAAATCTAAATAAATGACTATGACATTCTTGTATGGACATGAGCAACAACAAAAAAGGATATATTCTATAAGACCTCTTATTTAAAAAAATAGCAATGTATTTAACAAATTAACATATAAAGTAAATAATTTATTTTGTTTTCATTTTGTTTTTTGAATACTATAAAAAAAGCTCTTCAAGTAAAAATAAAGTAATTTAAAAAGAAACATATTTTAGTTAACAAAATGTCATAAAACTATTAAAATAATTTGTTTTCATAAAATTTTAGCACTATGTAAGTAAGATATGGAGTGAAACTTTGGCACTATTTAAATTTTTTTGAAAATTTTGATCGCTCATAGAAAAGCTTTCTCATTGTCTTAAATTTAGTTGTCAACAGAGTTGTTGATACCAAAATTGGAGGAATGAAGTAATCAATGGTGAAACAAGTACCTGCATAGATTCTGATGGAGACTGTCTTGAAGATCAATAAAGTTGTTATACCTAGCTTCATCAAATGTGATATTCCTCAATACAACAAAAACAATAAATAGTCTTATCAACGATGTCTACCACCAAAAGCACACTATGAGAAATCAACATTTCCAACACTCATGAATTTGCATACTGAGCTCCAACCGCTTACCTCTGGCTTGACATGCATTTTCAAAATAGAATTGACTAATATATCCATCACTTTATAGTTAGGAACTTTTTCTTTGCCACTAAATATGTGTAATGCTTGTGCAAGACCTTCAAGACAATTGTTTCAACTGTTTATCAACAATATCAAGTTCATATTAATGGGAAACAAAATAAACTTGCATGAAATAAAGAATTTCAATTACACTATCCGATTTAAATTATAACTGTGCAAACTGGAAGAGCATTACAATCGATAATCATGCCACTTTTGCAGACCATGTTAGTCCAACAAGCGAGACACCCCTTCCCATCTACCACTATTATCAGTTAAAATTTCCTTGCCAATTAGATTGAAGAAAAAATATTTTTGAGATATATTTTGCTATAAAATTTGTATCTATACATTATTAATAGATAAAAAAATTTGAAATAGAAGAAATATTTCACCTCTTATTGGTTAAAAAAAAAAAAATTATTAATAAGTAGTTAAGATCAAGGCCTTTTGTCTATAGTTCTCTTGGCACAAATTAAAATAATCTTCAAAATCGTTATGAAAATAATTTTTTTACTTTAAACATTTAACCTATCAAAAACATAATTTTTAGACGTTTATATTAAAAAAAAAAAAATTATTTTATTGTAAAAATTTGAACTATACACAACATAATCCTCAAAACCAAACCTATATTATATAATTAACAGCATAAATTGTAATTAAAAATTAAATGTTAAACATTTTAAGTATGAAAGAAAGAAAATTGATGGCATTTATTTTTAAGTTTTCGTAATTATTTATTTATTTATTGAGGGGAATATGACTTACAAATTTATCCCCAAGCAATGCTCTAATGATATCTAACCAATAATCACTCTAATAATTTAATATTCTACTTCACATACTATTTCAAAATGATTATTCAATAATTAAAAACATAAAATAATATAGAGGATTTTTCAAAATCGTACTACAATAATTTTCTTACATGCTAAAAAAGGTAAATATTTAATTACTGTCGCAAATGAGCAATTACGATGTCGTATGGGGCATGAGTGAACATGAGTGAACAGAACGAGAAATACATTGGAATGGTTAAGGGAAAATTAGTAGATGGATAAAAATTATCTGCCCGTTAACTTCTTATAAACAATGTCCATATACCCTTCGTTAATTATGATTAAATTAGCATATATATCGTTAATAAATTTATATAAAATACTGTAAGAGATTTTTTTTTTTTATAAGCATATTTTTAATATATATATGTTTATGTATATGTACCCTTGATTAACTATGATTAAACTATTAAACTAGTATATATATCTTTAATAAATCTATATAAAATATGTGAAGAGATATTTTTTTATAAATATATTTTTAATATATGTATATATATGAATTTATGATCTTAATGAAATATTTTTCTAAAAAATTATATAAGTAATATTGAAATGTAATTATGTTATTATGTTATTTTTTTATTACATTATTTAACATAAAATTAATATAAATGAAATTAATTTAAAAATATATAATAGTTAACAAAATAAAATAATTACTTTATTTAACATAAGATTAATATAAATGAAATTAATTTAAAAATATATATAATATAATAAAAATATAAAGAATATAAATAAACAAAATAATATTAATATTGATATTAATTTATATATCATTTATAAATAATAATTAATTATTAAAAAATTATATTTAAAATCATTTATATTAATATTAAATTCTATATTTTTAGCAAGTAAAATATAATATTATACTATTTCAAAGTGATTATTCAATAATAAAAAACATAAAATAATATAGAGGATTTTTCAAGACTATATTGCAATCATTTCCTTACATGCTAAAAAAGGTAAATATTTAATTACAACTAAAAATGAGCAATTACGACGACGTATTGGGACATGAATCAACAATTCAAGAAATTATCTCACAGTAAACTCAGTAAACTCTGTTGAGGTGATTTATTTTGAAGAAATAAATTGGGACATGAGTGAACAATTCAAGAAATTACCTCACAAGTGAACTCTATTGAGGCAAAATAAATTGAAATGGTTCAATACAAAAGGAAAAAAATAGGAGCATTAACTTCCTATAAGTAATGTTTATGTACCCTTCATTAATTATGATTAAATTAGTATATATATCTTTAATAAATCTATATAAAATACTTTGAGAGATATTCTTTTTTATTAGTCGATAGACTTTTATTGTGGACTTTCCAGTCCACAAATGCTCAGTAAACCTGTCTCACATTGTTGAACAGGTTTTCAGCTGTAAACATTTTAAAATTCATATCAATTTACAATATCTTGGCTGCAGTAAATGCATATCAATCTACAATATCTAATTCACTGCTCTTGGGTTGGATAAATTGTAATACCCCTCGTGTTGTTGATACTCTTTGATACTCTTATGTGTTGGTTTTGTACTTGGTTTGTGATGGTGATTAGTTCACCGGATTGGTTGTGTGTGGATTCGTAGTTTGGTTGGTTTGCTACACTTGATATTACTTATGATGTTTGATGATACATTTATGTGGTGATTACATTATTTGGTTATGCTATAGTTTTCTTTAATAATATATATGGTGATGATGTGATTCTATACTGCTATGGTTTCTGATGTGCTTGCTAGTGAGTCTTGGTGAAAGGACGGAGTGGCATCACTTACTCGCGAGTGCTCTGCTACCCTGCGATTACCTTTCACAGTGCATCTGCAATGGAGATTTACATGCTACTTGACATTTTTTTCTATGCAGGATGCAGGTACATGACACCGACTCCACCTGCTTGACAGGTTGAGCATGTCTCATAAACCCAACGGGTATGATGTTGAAAAATGAGTTGATAAAGAAGTGTCCCCGTCCCAAGTTCGTCACCTCGTTGTGAGTCTTACGGTGTCGTGGTTTTGACCTTGTCCTTATTTCAGTATTGATTGTTGTTGATTATTTATTTTGTTTGTGGATAGTTGTTATTTAATTTATCTTTATTTTATATGGGATTAATTAATGTTATTTTGTTGATATGATTAATTGTAGGTGATTGTAATTCAGTTAAATGTTGGATTTAAATATTGTAAATTAAAATTTATTTAATTAATTAAAAGGTATAAATTAATTAATTTAAATAAATAATGTTTTATGATAATTGTTAATTATCTTTTTTCAAAATATTATTATAAAATCTAATAATAATATCATGTGAGGATAAATGTGAAAATAATTAATTTTTAATTAAATTTGTGAGATAAGTGTGAGCTTTTAAAGCAAGAAAAAGGAACCAATGCACGTTGTGGATTTTTGAAACAAAAAAAAAGAGCTTTATTTATTTTTCTTTATTTTATTGTGAGAGGAAGAAGTTTCTCTACACATAGGAATGGTTTTTGGTTGTCTTAAAAAAGAAGTAACAACGGTTGAAGAAAATGTGAAAATTCTATTGCAGTTACTGATTATTAATCTCCTATCTAATACATAGATTATTTGACTCTGGAAAATTAATTCTCAGCAAATATCGAAGAATAACACAACTGCAACTTCACCAATAAAAACTCACAAGAATAGAGAAGGAAACATTCACAATAATGAACACAATATTTTTGGACAAATTGTCCGTGGAAAAACCCCGAAGGGAAAACCACTACTGCAGATGAGGAATTATATTAAACTTCAGCAAATTAAGGAATACAAAAACTGCTTGCCTCTTACGGCAGAGCTCCGCAATATTCTTCTCCGGAAATTCTTCCCTCAATTTCTCCCGCTGAAATTCCATACCGCTATCCCCAACGCTATCACTCTTGCTAACACGCAAGACTATTTGCTCTCACTGCAAATCTACTTGCTATCACTGCAAGTCTACTTGTTGTTGTGTTCTCCAATTGCCCATTGATCCCCTTTTATACTTTTCTCATTGGAAAACCAATGGCCATGATTTAATCTCAATCAATGGCTAAGATTAAATAGACTCTAAAAACCCTAACTAACTGGATTCTAGAAGTCTCTAGGAGAATCAATTTATTTAATTACATAATTATCTAGACAACTCAGCCCTTTCTAGAAGTTTCTAGAAAATAATTAAATAATTAAATGACACTTCTAGACAATGGAGACACCTGTCCAAGCTACATAAATTAACAGAAAATATATGTGTGTGCTTCTTTGTTAAAAAATGTTCTTTGTAAGGAAAAATATAATATTGATCCAGAAGTTAGCTGAAAGAAGGATTTGGAAAAGGAACTGCATAGGAAGTCTATTTTCGAAAGAGGAAGAAGGGTTGTCGTGTGTGGATTTGACATCAAATGAAGGACTCTAGGTTCTTTCGATTTATTAATTCTTTTGTTTTTAATAGTTCTATAAGGGAAATGAAAATCATGTCTGTCATACTTGAAATTAATATTTATGTTTTGAAAGAAGGTTCTATTGTTGAAAATTTGTTTGTGTCAAACTTTTAAATCTTCTGTTGAAATCTATTGAGAAACCTTCTGAAACTCTCTTCAACAAATCTAGTTGTGAAATTCTTGATTGGAAATGAAAAACAATTTATTATGGGGATTAAACTTGTATGCCCAGATTTATTTTGTGTCTGGAGAAAAACCGGACTGATGTTCATATTATTTACTTTATATTTTATGGGCAAATATATATATACCTATATATATATAAATATATATATAGAAATATATATATATATATACACATATGTTTATATTTTGTCTCTTAATAAATTTTTGTTTTAAAAAAATATATAAAAATAAAATGAAAATATAATAAAATATATTAAAAAATATATATGTATGTTGAGGGTGAGTGGTCGGTTGTCGCCGTACCACCCCACTCCTCGTGGTGGACTAAGCGCAACCACCACATATTGCGCACAACAGCCGATGGCTATTGGGCACAGCCATGTGGGGGCTGCGGCCTCCCCACAAGGAGGTACGCAGTACCATGGACAGAGTGGGGTTTGCTTTTACTAAATGTTTTTTTTTTAATTTTGATTTTATTTAATTTTGTTTTTTATGATATATATATGTATATATATCTATATATATTATATATGTATATATATGTATATATATGTATATTAATATATATGTATATATATAGTTGTAAATTACAATGAATTATATGGGCAATTTTTATAATGTGATTTAAATGTATGATTTTAATATATGTTTTATTTATATATATTTATATATATATATGTATATACGCGTAAAAACGTATATATATGTATATATATAGATGGTTATTTATGCTGAAATCATGAAACAATTAGATAAGGTTAAAATTTGCAATGTTGGATATTTTAGTGTGATCGGTTAAATTAGAAATAAACTTTGTGGTTTAAAGTAAGTTGAATGTTCTCGAGCGAATTAATTAATTTATTTCTTGGTGAAATTATTTTGTAACGAGATATGTTATATGGTGTTGCTTGTATTTTAGCTTATTTGTGTATGTAATTGTTTACTCTTGAAATTTTCATTGAGTCAATTATGGTTTTTCTCTTAATTGGGATTATGCCTTGCGGGAAAAACCCTTAAGTCAGTTATCCTTCTGTAGGAGCTTAAGTTGCTTAGGGGCTTCCAGAGGTATGGGGAAATGATGTGTATTTATGATTTTTTAATTTGATATTTGTCCCTATGTTAGACTATAGTTGTGATCTTGAGTTTACATTTGGGGTTGTACTTTTTTATGGGTGTATATTCATATGAGTTTTGGCAAGATGGTTTTTCCTCGTGGTTGTTCTATTTTGTGGTTTAGTGTTTTTGTTGGTAAAAATTCTTGGTATTGGATTTTTTTTATGTTTTGGGTTTCTAGGGAAAGTGGCTCTACATGGGCGCTGACGCACAAAGGGGATGTCAAGATAACCCACGTTAGAGTTAGAGTAAAAAGTGATAACCTAATTAATTAATTAGGGGGTTGGTAGTAAAACATTAATAAGATAATTATGAATGCTTCATCTGCCTGTTAGGGCTTTCATAGACTAAAGGTGGCCTAAAAAGGCTATGGTTGGCAAGATCGTTGCCTCGTCTCCACGAGAGGTTAACAGTTCTGCACGAGTCACCCTATGGGGCTGACACCTAGAGAGGTTGCCAAGATAACCATAGATGGGGGCGATGCCTAGAGAAAGGCAGTCAGGATAACCCATGTAGGACTATGCGATGACACTCTCCTCTAGTATTCCCTTGAGTTGTTTTATTGCTAACCTCTAGAAGTGGTCTATTGATATGTTTTGGTGATTTATTGTTGTTATGTTTGGGAGTGGTCTTTTGATATTATGTGTCCTTTGTCTTCTCTTTCTTTTCGTGTTTGGAGTTTAGTCTTGCATCTTCTGTTTGGATGTGCTTGGTCAGGGATCCTTCCTCATTTACTCCTAGCACAAGGGTGGTCGGGTGGAACATGCTACGCACCCCGTTGGGTCCCCTGTGATGCATTTGTACCATTCAGGACAAAGTGTGCAGATGCAGTTTGATCCAGGGTTCATATGTTACCAGATGTATATTTGTGCTCCAGATGTATTTTATGTATTGATGTATCATTCCCATGTGTGTTGGGAAGACTTATGATGTAATTTTTGTATATGTGTTCATTGAAATGTACTAGCAGATTGATGTGTTGTATTATCACACCATGTAAATCATTCTAGAACTATAATTTGTAAATACTTTAATGTTATGTTGTATCTATGGAAATATGTACTTTATATTTCCATGTTTAATTTATTGTAATTTGTATGTATGGTTTTATATGGATTATTCTTATCATTTTGGTTATCGTTAATGAATGTTTAAATGAAGATATGCGAATGAATGGATTACGTTATTGGAAATTGAATGTTACATCAGTTAACTTGGTTACGGGATAGTTTAGGTAATGTCACCTCGTGTACCCCAAGGGACTTAGGTGTTTAATGTGTAATCATTAGCTACGTTATTTGCATTAATAAACTTAGTGTTTAATCTTTATGTTTTAAAAAAAATTGTTGCATTTTTAGTTGTTCCTTTGGGGTTTGCGCGATGGGGTGTTACAACTTGGTATCAAAGCCAAGGTTGCTAACGTTGGGTTCTTTGGGTAGTTTGTGTCTGTTAGGTAACTATTGCATTATGTAACGCCCCGTTGTGCAAACCTCAAAGGACAACTAAGCAATAATAATTGCACAATTTTTTTTAAAGTAAAACTAAACATACATGAGATGCATATTAAGTCATGAGTCATGAAACTTAATTAAACAAATCCATTAACACTTACGTCCCTTGGGGTACACGATGTGACATTATGAAGCTTAAATCCACACAACGAAGATAAAGAATGAAATCCAAAAATATAATCCATAGCAAAGTAACCATTTACACATGGTAGCACAAACATGAATCTCATGGTGTGATATTGTATTACATCAGTCTAATAGTACATCATAATGAACACATATACAAGATTACATCATAGGTCTTCCCAACGCACGTGGGAGTGATACATCAATACATATAATACATATGGAGTACAAATATACATCTGGTACATATGCACACTGGATCAACTGCATTAGCAAAACTCTGCACTGAATGGTACAACTGCATCATAGGGGACCCAACGGGGTGTGTAGCACGTTCCACCCGACTACCCCCGTGCTAGGAGTAAATAAGGAAGGATCCCCGACCAAGTACATCCAAACAGAAAACATAAGACTAACTCCAAACATGAAAAGTAAGAGACGTCAAAAGAAATATGTAATCACAAAAGATCACTCATAACACTTAACAACAATAAATCACCAAAACATAACAAAAGACCACTTCCAAAGGATTTCAATAAAAACATCTCAAGAAGGAAAGCTAGAGGAAAGTGTCATCGCATGGCCTTACATGGATTATCCAGACAACCTGTCACAAGGTGCCGCCTCCATCTATACATGGATTATCCAAACAACCTAGCTCAAGGTGTCGCCTCCATCTATGATTATCCTGACTGCCTATCTCAAGGTGCCGCTCCATAGGGTTACTCATGTGGAACCGTTATCCTCTCGTGAAGACGAGACAATGATCTTGCCAACCACAGCCTTCTCGGCCCACCTTTAGCCTACGATAGCATTAACAGGGGACAAGGCATCCATAATTATCTTAGTAATGTTTAACCACCCACCCCCCAATTAATTCTTTAGGTTATCACTTATTACTCTAACTCAATGTGGGTTACCCTGACAACCCCTTTGTGCATCGGCCCCCACGTAGAACCACTCTCTCTAGACACCCAAAACATAAAAATCCAACACCAAGGGGTTGTACCAACAAGAACACTGAACCAACAAATGGAACATCCGCGAGGCAAAACCATCTCGCCAAAATCATATGAAACACATCCACAAAAATGGTACAACCCATATGTAAGCTCGAATCACAACCATAGCCAAAACATATGGCCAAATATCAAAATTACAAGATCAAATATAACCATCAATTTCAATCAAATTTTGGCATAAGCCAAAATCCATAAGGAATCAAAATGAAACCTAATTACTCTTGCCTCTGGAAGTCCAAGAAGATCAACTACTCACAAATGAAGGTCAGAGAAGCAATACAGTTCCAACATGAAAACTCGACATTTGAAAATCTCCTCTACCAAAATGACTCAAACAAGAGACAAATAATAAAGAACCATCAAAATCATCCTTTAACTCAACACAAAGACGATGAATAAAATCACCTCCAAACCAAAAAATCAAGAGGGTAGAAACATCAAAATGAACACATCAAGCCCACCTCTAAACACACGACTACACGATATTTCAACCGTAAGGAGAAATAAACATTCGAGTAACTCCAAACAACTAAAGAAGTTATCTCATCATATTTCCTAAATATTCCAATAATTATTTTTAATCACCTTTAAAGTTTGACTAAGGACCAAGAGAAATAAATTTTGAAGGTTATTTGAATCATCGTTATATTTTCTACGGATAAAAAATTATGGAGCATTTCAATAACTAAAACATTCAAGTAATGCATCAAAAGGGAGAACTTTTAAATAATCTATTACAACTTATTTAGTCCTTAATTACAAGGTCCTTATAATTGTTACCTATTTTTCACTATACGCTCAACAGGTAGAGCTGAATGAAGTTTAGCTATTATAGGTACAGGAAATTTTCATATTTTGCTGATAAAGTGTTCATTGATCGTCATTGAGATCATCTTACATATGTGTCATAAGTTTATTGTGCAAATGTTTAAAACAGAAAATTAAGAAAATTTGCATAATGATACTTTTATTCATTTTGTGAAATGTTGAATCTAGCACAAGCCGCGAGAGTAACTGAGTTTGTTTCTGACAATAAAGAGATGAATACTAAATTTAAATGGATAGACTACACTGCTAAAAATAGCATAAGCGTAAAAAGAGAAGCAATTCATCATTGCCTGTAATGATGAATCACTTCGTTGGTGCTTCTAGCCGTCGTGCCTCCAAGCAGCTGCAGCCTCGCTTCATCGCTCTGTGTACCTGCAAAATCGTTAAGGAAATGGTATTAGAGTTATACTCTAAGCAATGGTGAATTACTTTCTGCATTACGTCTATGCTACAAACAGAAATGTAATTTGCGTTAAACCAAGCATTCATCAAATAATTGAAAAAGATCGAGCGGAAAGACATAATTCAATGGAAGCTTTCAGCTTCTTTTATTTTGCTAACATGTTTGTTTCAGTGTGCAGGAACAGGTTTATCATGTTCGAATTCTTTTCATCAGATATGTGGAGTAAAACGGGCTCCCACGAGGGTTGAGCCTGACATATCGAAAGGATACACTCTCAGGTTACATACAAGAGTTCATTAATGTTGTCGAAATCAGTCATCAAAAGAGTTAAAGAAATAGTTGAAATAAGCAGCTTTATTTCAAGCAGATTCAAAAAAGAAAACAGCTTGAGTGTACAATATATCTTCGCTCTTCGTATCAAGGAAGGATCAAACAGTGTAAGAACTCATCATTTTCATTGTGTTCGTTTCAGCTCTACTTTATATTTTTTCATATTACATCTAAATAAAGTGTTGAGCCTCTTTGCATTAAAGAGAAACATAATACTTGAGTAAATGAAATGTTTTCATCAACTATATCACTGTACAGGACAGATTTGCAACAGTCTATTTTTCTATTAATTCTTCATACAGAAGGCTGCAAGTTTTATCTTAAGTCAACATTCAAGAATAATGGAAGCTACAGTTTCTAGTTCATAAGATGTAATATCTTTTATCAAACTGGCATACAGTGTTACAAGTGTCAGTGAGACAGCAATGGAGCATGAGTTTTCAGCATTGATTAAATAATGGATTGCCCGTTTTCAATGATAATCACTATTTACAAGATATCCAAAAACAGCAGCTACAGGATTTTCACTTTCTTCAATGTTAAAAGATCATCATTTCATTAAAATTTTGTTTCAGCTCTGTTTGGCATTTTTGCATTGCATTCTAATTAAGTGTAGAACCTTTTTACAATGAAGAAAGGGATTACATCAAGAGGCATTCAGTTGTTTCTTATAATTTCAAACACTTATATAGTTCAAGAGACTTGATGAGGAATAACAAAGTGAAGCTATATCAGCGTGCTACAGTTTTTAGTTCATAAGATGCACACAGTCAGGAGAACATTTCACTAAAAGGCCATATTCAATGGACATAGCTCAGGCCATACAATCAGGAAAATATGGTAAAGAATATTTACCAGTCAATTCATTGTAAAATCTGTTATCAATGGTGGAAATTAGCTACAACCAACTTTCAATATCTTGTCAAGTGACAGTACAGTCATGGTGGATGCATTATTCTGGAAGTTAGTGGAAAGATTTTTACAAGAAGATAATGCACAGCTAAAATAAAAACAATTTTCAGTCACATGTTAAGCATAGCTGAGTGTTTTCTTGCTGTATTGATCAGAATTGAATAGTGGGAGATCAGAAAAAATGCAAAGAATTTGGAGCAGCAAAAGAGGTGGTTACTTCTTTTTATCATTCTAGAAGTGTTTCTTACAAAGACAGTCAAAGAATTTCTGCTTCGTAGTAGTCAGAAATAAAAGATAACATACAGAAAATCCATGTTTATTGTTTCAAAACAACACAATATTATGACTGTCTCAACTCAAAAAAGCAATATTTTCAGCTTTCAAATGCAAGCTAGGTACACGGTTCAAGTTCAAACATCCAAGAAACGTCAGGAGCACACAAATTTCATAATTCTCAGATGGAGGAATATTCAGTTCAGTAACAATATTTATCGGCCAAGGCATATGTCATATATTCGTGCTAAAATATTATAGAGAGCACAAAGGATTTGGGTTTTAGTTTTTATTCATGTCCATGAAAACCATTTAAGCATAAAGGAAAAATCATTGAAGATATTGAGCACGAGGAGTTTTGGTTTATACTCAGATCTAGAAGTCAAGCCTGTGGCCTAAAGGAGATTTTTCGCATATACCCAGATGAGATTTCGAACTGGGAAATACATTTTCTTTGCTATCATGAATATTTGAAGCTTCAAATACAGAAAAAAACAAAAGTCAAACATTATTTACAGTACCCAGAAGTCTTAAAGTTGTTGTCTCATAAATATGGAAAAAAAAAGGAAATCTTCATGTACTAGCTTAAGAGTGAAGATTTTTGCAGATTCAAAAGAACAAAGACACATATTTGAAATTTTAAAGCAAAGATTGTTCTTTGTTTGTCAAAATACTTCAAAGATATTCAATGGTGCTTCAAGAAGTAAAGAAAGCTTTTAGAAATGCACAGGAAAAGCAAAAAAAATAGACTATTATCTCAAAATACCTCCAGAAATCTTCTTATTTTCGAATTTGAAGAGTGTTTGAACAAATTTCATAGCTTCAGATCTTCATGACGGCCAAGTTAGATGCAGATTCTTGACAAAATTCGAAGCAAAAGCTCATAAAAATGAAAGAACCTCATCTAGGAACAGAAAATCGGGCCTAAATACTTCCATGTTTTTTTTATAAAAATGTCTCATGTTCCAGATTCGGCCCCAAAAGTCAGATTTGAATTTCTTCATTGTAGAAAATACCAAAAACAAAGCAATTCACGGCTAGGGTTTGAGTAGTGGCGGCTGTTTTTCTCAAGCTTCTCTAAGTCGAATGCAAAATGAATGATGAGTTTTAGGGTTCGAGTGCTCTCAAAAGCCCTAATTCAAATGATGTGTTCTCTTGACTTTTGTTTGGAAATTAAAAAGAAAAATCATTTCACTTTTTGAATATTTCATGGTCTTGATTCTTTAGGGTCAATCAACCTAATTATGTTGAAGGGGCCCGAACACTTTGCATGGTGTTTATGAAAAAATCAAACATTCAATTAAATATTAAAAGTAATATAGCTATTACTCCAATATTTAAGAAGTTATTACCAACGGTTAAAATATTAAAATAATCATTTGATGATTATTTTTATGATTTAATTAAGTTAAGCTTTTCTCAAATTCATGCAAGAGTATAAGTGAAGACAACTGAGGATCTAATCATGCAAGTGGAGTAAATTATGGAGGTTGCCTTTCAGTTTCAGAGGAGTTCCAATTATTATGGGCGGATTGGTAAAAAAGAGGCAGTTTTGCATGCTTTAAGCCACTTTTTCAGGGAGTTGCAGTTCAGTTGGAATAGTGCATGTATCAGTTATGACTTGGCAATGAGTTTGAGCTTGATTGGACTTATTTTTGCATGGTTTTGGGCCTCCTTTTCAGAGATATTTTCTTCTGCTCGAATTTGGCCTTGGAATCATCACCCTTTCTTGGAGTTGGACTTTCAGTTATTTTTGCATGCCTTTTGGAAAGGTTTTTGTATATATTGAAAAACTTAACTGTTTTTCAATTCAGTTCTTGTTTTCTACCTTTGCCTTCAGCAAAGAAGATCATTTTGTAACTCAGTTTTCAGATTAATATAGCAGTGTTTATTACAGGTTCGAAGTGTGTAATTGCAGAAGATTCCTTTGAGTTCAGTACTTTAGAGTTTGGCTTCTAGATTTCGAGCATCGTTTTGTGAAGAATTTGATCGAAGAATTACTGTGTTTCAGTTCTGAAACCTCTAACTTTTTCTATCTTTTTCATATATCTGTATGCAATTTTAGTTTAAGTTCACTGGTTATGCACTGTGCTTATTAATCGATTAATAAATTTTGTCGTGAAAACCTCGTTTTCCCTCAATATTGCATTAAATCAAAGCCTCTGTTTAAATCATTCAAGTGATTAAATTATTGAATCAGGTTGTGCAGATTAGAGTGTTGAGAAGTTATTGTGAGTCATAATTGCAAGTCATTATAGGTGCAATCACCTCCCGTAGCTTTAGAATTTCAATTCAAGCAAGCTTTCTATCTCTTTCCCAGCCAAGTCAGTTAGTTTTTAGGAGGTTTTCATCAAGGAACCAGCCCTCTCTGGAGATTGATTCTCAGTTTTAGGCAACCCACAGGCCTGAGAATCATTCCATGTTTCAACAGATTGCTAGATTTAAATGGTCAAGCGTTTCGGGTGCAATCTGAATTGACAACAATTTTTGGCATGCCCGGTGGGACTCTGAATCACTTTTCAGAGCAAAGTTTTACAGTTCAAGCTGCTGTTTGGTATATACAGCAGTTTATTCTAGCCTTTTAGAGGATTATTTTCATATACCTAGCGACTCCGTTTCTCAGTTTTAGCATATCAAGTGCACACAACTTATGACAAAAATTTAGACACGAAGTTCTTCTTCATTTGAGTACTTGCAGTTGTCTTCGCCAAAGAGAATAGGGAGGACAGCCAAGCAAACATCTTGTAAATCTACAAGAAAACGATCAGTTTCTCTGATTCGAAGGGAAGAACCAATAGTTTATACATCGAAAAGAAGAGGAAGATTGTTAACAAGGTAGCCAAGTTCTTTCTCAGCTTCACCAAGTTACAGAGTACCGGTTCATCCTGTACCGATTATACAAGCAGCAAATTTCAGAATAGCAATAGTTTCGATGGCAGCTAGAGCACATGCTTTTGTTTCATTTAACGGGGGCAGCCTGTTAGATTTGGCTTTGCATGATGATATACCAGTATTAGCACTCAAAAGTCTGCCTTTCTTCACTGGTGAAGATCAGACTACGCTAATTGAGCACATTAGAGATGTAGCCTCATTATGTGGAGTTCACCATGTGACTCAAGAGAATGTGGCCTTAAGATTGTTAGCAGCGTCATTCAAGGGAAAAGCATCTCAGTGGTTTCATGGCTTACTAGTTCGTAGAGTCCCGACATGGGATGATTTAGGAGACAAGCTAATGAAGCAATTTTCAGATAAGTCCGATCATTTATCTCTAGTTGAGCAAATGACGACTATAAAGAGAGCGCCACAAGAACAAATGATGGACTTTAATTTTAGATTCCAAAGGACATGGGATCGAATTCCAACAACTGTAAGGCTCACTCTTGACCACGCTTTTCTATACTTTCTTAGATCATTGCACAGTGATATTGCCTTAATGATACAATCAATGGGTGGGTTAACCTTACCAGCAGCATATGACATTGCCATTAGAGCTGAAAATTGCCTCATACAAGCTGGTAAACTTGCCCCAAGACCCCCTATGCCAATTTTTCTTGAGGTACAGCCCTATATGCCCATTCATGTACCTCCAATAGCCGCTATACCTGCTATTCCAACCTTAGGTTTCCAAGCAGCAGTACAAAATAGTGTTGTTCCAGCAAATTCTAATTTGCAAGGTCTAAAAGATACCCAACAGCAGCTAATGAATGACCAACAACAAATGGCCAAGTTACTTCAAACTGTGAGTAACAATTTGGTAAATCTTAAAAACCAACAAGGTCAAAATTTTAGGCCTAATCAATCACCCTTTCAAGCAAATAGGTCTGCCTATCAAGCTGATTACCAGGGACAGAAGAGGAATTTTAACTTTAGGCCTAATCAACCATTTAACCCAGCTGCTGCTAGCTCTTCAAAAGAGCTGATGCCAATACAGAACAACTTAGCGTAGGATTATGTTTGGTGTTATCCCTGCAATCAACCTCATAATCAGGCTACTTGCATGAACGGGGTGATTAATCAAGCACTCATGGTGCAAAATAGTTATGCTGCTCCTGAACAAACAAATAAGGAGGATAATGATCAGCAAAGTGAACAAATGCAGCAAACTGACCTTGACGTTGCCATGATGAACTGGCAAGGAAGTGAGTTTTGCAGAGTTAATCACGTGCAAGGTCAAAATCAGTCAGCCACTTCTATTGTATCCAATACGAGGGCCAAAAAGAGAGCATTTGACCTTAGACAACAAGTTGTCCCTGACAAACAACAAGCAGAAATAGACAAACAGCCTGTTGTTCACTAGAAAAATCAAGATTTTACAGCCCAACAGGGGTAGGTTCAGCCTTCAACAACTCATAATATTCATGTTTTAACGAGACAGCAAGCTGAACCATCAAAGGAGCAGCCCAAAGTCCAATTTCAGCCTCAAGCAGCTCAAGTAGATGCTGCTGTTCAAAAGGTATAGTCAAAGATTAGTGCTTCTTCTTTCAATATTGTTGAGCATATGAAAAAAACAACTATTGGCATCACCATGATAGATGCATTATGCTTACCTAGACAAAAAGAAAGCTTGCAGGAGGCATTGGCTAAAATATCAATTTCTGACGAAGCGAATACAGAACAGTCAAGAGTTCTTGTGAATGGTTCAGATCAAAAGCAAGGACAGTCAGCTAAAGAGGTAAAACCACTCCCTTTTTATGTCAGTTTGATAATTGGTGAGAATATAATACATAACTACATGATCGACAGTGGAGCAAGCAGCTCAATCATGCCCAAGCAACTGGTAAACAAGTTAGGTCTCGAGTATGAACCTTTGTCAAAAGGGGTAGTTCAATTAGACGATACAACTATTAAGTCTGTAGGAGTTATCAAAAATTTGCCCCTTACATTGCATGCCTGTCCAAATTTTCAAATACCACAAGACATTTATGTTATTGATCTCCCACCTTACTTTTCCATTTGCTTATCTAGAGATTTCACTGCAAAGTTAGGTGGTTATTTGTCATTAGACTGGTCTCACATGTTTTTCAGAACTAGATACGGTACCAGAGTTACCATTAAATCAGAACTATTGGCTAAAGACCATATTGAACCTTATGTTTTGAACCCCGTAAACGCAAACCTAGCTTTCCATGATTAGGAGGATCAATCCGTGACTCTCGACCCCACTGTACCTATAGAAGGCATACCAGACATAAATCTAGATGAGTGGGCAGCCGAGAATCACGAGATTGATCCGTTCAATCTCATAGACGAAGTAGGTTTGGGCATTTATATGATTCGAGAGCCTGATGCAGTTATTCCAAATCTGGTCAAGGAAGAAAAACAACAAGTATAGCAGTTTGGACAGCTTTGGAAGCTTTATTTTGATGGTTCTAGGAGTAAAATTGGTGCTGGTGGAGGAGCTATTCTGATTTCACCTGAAGGAGACAGGTATTATTCAGCGTTTAGATTTTCTTTTAGCTGTTCTAATAATGTTGTTGAATATGAAGAATTAATACATGGCTTAGAATGTGCTAGAAAAAGAAAGATTAAGTGCTTGCAGGTATTTGGCGATTCAGAATTAATAGCAAATCAAGTCAAAAATCTAAATTTAACAAAGAATGATTTGCTAAAATTGTACAAACATCATGTTTGGGACCTAATTGAGGAGTTTGATGCATTTAATCTACAATCAGTGCCCATACTTCAGAATAAGCAAGCTAATAAACTTGTTGCTCTAGGGTCACAGTTCGACATTCCAGCTGAAATTCACAATGTGGAGGTACAGCAGTACATGAAGGTAGTTGTTAGACCTTCAGTACCTGATAATAACATAAGTTGGCAGATTTTTGATAGTGATGAACAAATATGCCATTTTTTGATGGAGGCAGATTTTTTTGCTGGAAACTATCGCAAGTTTGATCAACAATATGGTGATCAAATCATGCAGTTAAAATCTAATAAACTGCTGAAAGGTTTGGTGACTCTTGAGTCAATTTTCAACACTGATGACCAGGTTAGGAAAGACAAATCTGGTATCACAGTGAAGAAAGAACATTACGAACAGATAGAAATATTCAAAGACAAGCTCCTTAAGCTTGGGAAGATCTGCACAAAGGAGGAGCAGCAAGCATTTATCTTACTTTGTCAGGAATTCAATGACATATTTGCTTGGCAGTATGGGGATTTGAAGGGTTTTAATCCCGAATTAGCTCAGCACACAATTGAGCTCGAGCCAAATGCAAAATCAGTAAGATAGAAGCAAAGGCCTCTGAACCCGAAGTTAGAACAACTGATGAAAATAGAATTAAACAAGTTGATCGAGGGTAGCATAATATTTCCAATCAAGCACACTTCTTGGGTGTCAAATTTGGTGCCTATCAGGAAGAAAAGTGGAGAGATAAGGTTGTGCGTTGATTTTCATGATCTAAACAGAGCTTCACTCAAAGATCACTACCCACTGCCTTCAATGGAACAAATATTGCAAGTCGTTTCAGGATCAGAAAGGTTTTCATTGCTGGATGGGTATTCAGGTTACAATCAAATTTTGGTTAAGGAAGAAGATCAGTATAAAACAGCTTTTACCACCAAGTAGGGTACTATGGCTTATAGAAAGATGCCATTTGGACTGTCAAACCTAGGAGCCACCTTTCAAAGAGCGATGGACATGGCTCTCCAAGGTTTGATTAACAAATTTGTTCTTGTTTACCTAGATGACATTACTATTTTTTCACGTAATGCTGATGATCATTTCAGTCATCTTAGACAGATTTTTGAGAGGTGCAGAGAATATGGAATCTCCTTGAATCCGAAGAAGAGTTTTTTTGCTATACACGAAGGTAAGCTTCTGGGTTATATCGTTTCAAAAGATGGCATTTCTATTGACCCAGAACGTATTGCATCCATACTGGCTTTACCGCTACCCGCTCACAAAAAGGGTTTGCAGAGCTTCCTGGGCATAATTAACTTTGTAAGGAGGTTCATTCCTAATGTTGCAGCGTTATTATAGCCATTGATAGCCATGCTGAAGAAAAGCATTCAATTCAGTCGGTCAAAAGAGGGAAAAAGCAGTTTTGAACAGATTAAGGAGGCACTTGCAGCAACCCCTACTCTTATAAATCCTGATTTTGAAAAGTATTTCATATTGTACGCATTCAGAGGAGTGGATACCATCTCCGCAATGCTCTGTCAGCAAAATAATGAAGGTATGGAACAACCCATAGCTTTTTTCAGTCAAGTCTTGCATGACTATGAAACAAGATATTCATTCATTGAGAAACATGTACTTGCGGTAGTGAGAAGTCTGAAGAAATTCAGACATATGCTGTCTAATAACAAGATAAATCTGTTGGTAGCTCACCCAACAGTCAAGGAGTTTATGTTGAATAAAGATATAAATGACAAGCGAGCAGGTTGGACAACCAAAGTCATGGAGTATGACATCAGCATAAAAGTTATCAAGCTTGTTTGAGGTAAAGGACTGTGCGAACAACTTGCAGAAAATGAAGAAAACAGCAGTGAAGAAGTTGTTGCAGTTCTAAAAAATGAAGATGAACCTGTTGTTTTAGCTATTTCAGCTAATTGGATTCATCAAATGGTCCATTATTTGTATACTGGAGATTGTCCAGAAGGTATGGATAAATCTAAACGAAGATATTATAGATTGTAGGAAATTCCTTATGTAGTGATAAATGATGTTTTGTATAAAAAGGACTTCAATGGAGTATTCCTTAGATGTATTTACTCAGATCAGATTGAAAGAATTCTGGAGGAATTCCATGATGGACCTGCTGGAGGTCACTTTGCACCTCGTACTACAGCTTTGAATATTATGAGGGCAAGCTATTATTGGCCAGATCTTTTCAAAGATGCACATATTTATGTCAGAAAATGTGCTAAATGTTCACTTTTTGCAAGAAAACAGAAGTTAGCAGCCCTGCCCCTGAATCCAATTCAGGTTGAGCAGCCATTTGGGAAGTGGGGACTTGACTTTATCGGTCCTATTAACCCACCATCAAGTGTAGGTCACAAGTGGATCTTGACAGCAACAGATTACTTCACAAAATGGATGGAAGCAGTTGCTCTAAAAGATTCAAATGAAACTCCAGTCCTAAATTTTTATCAAGACATTGTTTCCAGGTTTGGTACACCCGAGTCCATTATTTCAGATAATGCTTTAGCTTTTGTTGGTTTGAAAGTTTCAAATTGGTCAGTAAAGAATAATGCTTATCTGAACACTTTGTCCAATTATTACCCTCAAGGTAATGGACAAGTTGAATCAACAAATAAGAATCTGATTAAGATTATTAAGAAGACAATTGAAGATAATCAAAGGTCATGGCATGACAAGCTTAAATTATCCCTTTGGGCTGATAGAATTACACCAAAACGGTCAACAAGTTTTTCACTGTATGTTTTGGTTTATGGTAAGGAGGCCAAGTTGCCTATATCAATAGAATTCCCAACTCTAAGCTACATAAAGGAACTAGAGTTACTTGAAGAAAAGCCAATGCAAGTTAGGCTTGCTGAGTTAACAGAGTTGGATGAGACCAGGAAAGAAGCTTTCAGAAGGCTTCAAATTCATCACTCTCATATGAAAAAGACATTCGACAAAAAATCAGTTTCACAAATCTTCAATGAAGGTGACCTAGTTTTCAAATGGGATGAGTTGAAGAGCAGGCCTGGCAAACATTCTAAGTTTGACGCCATGTGGGATGGCCCTTACATTATAACAGCAAAGAAGGAACACAATGCTTTCCAACTCTCAAAACTGGATGGTGAGGTATTACCAATCCCTGTCAACGGGATTCATTTGAAGCAGTGTTATTAAGCTTTAGGCTTATTGATGTACATAGTAGAATAGTTTTCAAGTTTTAGTATGCTTTCAATAAGTGCCTGTTGGCACATTTCATTTCAGTTTTGTCTGGTTTTCAATAAGTGCAGTTGCTGCACCTGGTTTTCAAATTCTGTCATAAGCAGAATTGTAGTAGTTTCTTTCAAGTTTGCATTTTTCAAGCTGAGTTACTGTCTTCTGAATTAAGACAAAACAAGAGAACGATTCCATGCCCAATGAATATGCTAGGCAACTGGTCTATTGTGTTTAGCAGGCAAACACTTCGCAAAGGTCGCCAATTTGTTACCTATTTTTCACTCTGCGCTCAACAAGTAGAACTGAATGAAGTTCAACTATTATAGGTATAGGAAATTTTCATATTTTTCTGATAAAGTGTTCATTGATTGTCATTGAGATAATCTTACATATGTGTCATAAGTTTATTGTGCAAATGTTTAAAACAGAAAATTAAGAAAATTTGCATAATGATACTTTTATTCATTTTGTGAAATGCTGAATCTCGCACAAGCCGCGAGAGTAACTGAGTTTGTTTCTGACAATCAAGAGATGAATATTAAATTTAAATGGACATACTACACTGCTAAAAATAGCATAAGCGTAAAAAGAGAAGCAATTCATCATTGCCTGTAATGATGAATCACTTCGTTGGTGCTTCTAGCCGTCGTGCCTCCAAGCAGCTGCAGCCTCGCTTCATCGCTCTGTGTACCTGCAAAATCATTAAGGAAATGGTATTAGAGTTATACTCTAAGAAATGGTGAATTACTTTCTGCCTTACGTCTATGCTGCAGACAAAAATGTAATTTGCATTAAACCAAGCATTCATCAGATAATTGAAAAAGATAGAGCGGAAAGACATAATTCAATGGAAGCTTTCAGCTTCTTTTATTTTGCTAACATGTTTGTTTCAGTGCACAGAAACAGGTTTATCATGTTCAAATTCTTTTCATCATATATGTGGAGTAAAACGGGCTCCCACGAGGGTTGAGCCCGGCATATCGAAAGGATACACTCTCAGGTTACATACAAGAGTTCATTAATGTTGTCGAAATCAGTCATCAAAAGAGTTAAAGAAATAGTCGAAATAAGCAGCTTTATTTCAAGCAGATTCAAAAAAGAAAACAGCTTGAGTGTACAATATATCTTCGCTCTTCGTATCAAGGAAGGATCAAACAATGTAAGAACTCATCATTTTCATTGTGTTCGTTTCAGCTTTACTTTATATTTTTTCATATTACATCTAAATAAAGTGTCGAGCCTCTTTGCATTAAAGAGAAATAGAATACTTGAGTAAATGAAATGTTTTCATCAACTGTATCACTGTATAGGACAGATTTGCAATAGTCTATTTTTCTATTAATTCTTCATACAGAAGGTTGCAAACTTTATCTTAAGTCAACATTCAAGAATAATGGAAGCTACAATTTCTAGTTCATAAGATGCAATATCTTTTATCAAACTGGAATACAGTGTTACAAGTGTCAGTGAGACAGCAATGGAGCATGAGTTTTCAGCATTGATTAAATAATGGATTGCCCATTTTCAATGATTATCACTATTTACAAGATATCCAAAAACAGCAGCTACAGGATTTTCACTTTCTTCAATGTTAAAAGATCATCATTTCATTAAAATTTTGTTTCAGCTCTGTTTGGCATTTTTGCATTGCATTCTAATTAAGTGTAGAACCTTTTTACAATGAAGAAAGGGATTACATCAAGAGGCATTCAGTTGTTTCTTATAATTTCAAACACTTATATAGTTCAAGAGACTTGATGAGGAATAACAAAGTGAAGCTATATCAGCGTGCTACAGTTTTTAGTTCATAAGATGCACACAGTCAGGAGAACATTTCACTAAAAGGCCATATTCAATGGACATAGCTCAGGCCATACAATCAGGAAAATATGGTAAAGAATATTTACCAGTCAATTCATTGTAAAATCTGTTATCAATGGTGGAAATTAGCTACAACCAACTTTCAATATCTTGTCAAGTGACAGTACAGTCATGGTGGATGCATTATTCTGGAAGTTAGTGGAAAGATTTTTACAAGAAGATAATGCACAGCTAAAATAAAAACAATTTTCAGTCACATGTTAAGCATAGCTGAGTGTTTTCTTGCTGTATTGATCAGAATTGAATAGTGGGAGATCAGAAAAAATGCAAAGAATTTGGAGCAGCAAAAGAGGTGGTTACTTCTTTTTATCATTCTAGAAGTGTTTTTGGCTAAAGATACTGCTAATTTCGCTTCTCAGAGTAGTCAGGAAATAAAGATAACATACGTAAAAATCCATAGTTTATTGTTTCAAAACAACACAATATTATGACTGTCTCAGCTTAGAAAAAGCAGTTTTCAGTTTTCAAATGCAAGCTGGGTACAGGGTTCAAGTTCAAACATCCAGGAAATGTCAGGAGCACACAAATTTCATAATGCCCAGATGGAGGAATATTCAGCTCAGTAACAATATTTATCGGCCAAAGCATATGTCATATATTCGAGCTAAAATATTATAGAGAGCACAGAGGATTTGGGTTTTGGTTTTTATTCATGTCCATGAAAACCATTTAAGCAAAAGGAAAATCATTGAAGATATTTTGAGCACGAGGAGTTTTGGTTTATACTCGGGGATCTAGAAGTCAAGCCCTGTATCTAAAGGGAGATTTTTTCTCGTGATATACCGTATTGAGATTTAACTGGAAATACATTTTCATATCATGAATATTTAGAAGCTTCAAATACGTGAAAACAAAAGTCAAACATTATTTACGTGACCTAAGTCTTAAAGCTGCTTGTCCTTGCTAAATATGGAAAAAAAAGGAAATCTTCATGTACCAGCTTAAGAGTGAAGATTTTTGCAGATTCAAAAGAACAAAGACACAGATTCGAATTTTTAAAGCAAAGATTGTTCTTTGTTTGTCAAAATACTTCAAAGATATTCAATGCAGCGTTAAGAAGTAAAGAAAGCTTTTAGAAATGCACAGGAAAAGCAAAAAATCAGACTATTATCTCAAAATACCTCCAGAAATCTCCAATATTCGAATTTGAAGAAGTCAGAAACTCAAATTTGCAGCTCAAGATCAGATGGTGACCAGAAGAGCATGAATTTTGTGCCAAGTTCACAGCCAAGTTTCAAAGAAATGATAAAGCATCGATTTCAACAAGAAATCGTGCCCCAAAATGCCTCTACGTTTTTTAAAAAATGTCATACTACAGATTCGCCCAAAATAAACCTGATTCGAACTTCTTCATGACAGAAAATACACAGAAACAGCAAGTTCATGACTTCAAGATGACAATGGCGGCCAAGAAAAGACCAGATTCGAGCTCTTTAATGATGAAAAAACCAGAAATATCAGCAAGTGCGGCTAGGTTTTGGGTAGTGGCGGCTGTTTTTCTCAGCTTCTCTAAGCCGAATGCAAAATGAATGATGAACTTTAGGGTTCGAGTGCTCTCAAAAGCCCTAATTCGAATGATGTGTTCTGTTGACTTTTGCTTAGAAATTTAAAAAAAGAAAAAAAATCATTTCACTTTTTGAATGTTTCATGGTCTTGATTCTTTAGAGTCAATCGACCTAATCATGCTGAAAGGGCCCGAACACTTTGCATGGTGTTTATGAAAAAAATCAAACATTCAATTAAATATCAAAAGTAATATAGCTATTACTCCAATATTTAAGAAGTTATTACCAACGGTTTAAATATTAAAATAATCATTTGATGATTTTTTTTTTAATATTTAATTAAATTAAGCTCTTCTCAAATTCATGCAAGAGTACAAGTGAAGACAACTGAGGATCTAATAATGCGAGTGGAGTAAATTATGGAGGTTGCCTTTCAGTTTCAGAAGAGTTCTAATTATTATGGGCGGATTGGTAAAAACAAGGCAGTTTCGCATGCTTTGAGAAATTTTTTCAGGGAGTTGCAGTTCAGTTGGAATAGTGCATGTATCAGTTATGACTTGGCAGTGAGTTTGAGCTTGATTGGACTTATTTTTGCATGGTTTTGGGCCTCCTTTTCAGAGATATTTTCTTCTGCTCGAATTTGGCCTTGGAATCATCACCCTTTCTTGGAGTTGGACTTTCAGTTATTTTTGCATGCCTTTTGGAAAGGTTTTTGTATATATTGAAAAACTTAATTGTTTTTCAATTCAGTTCTTGTTTTCTACCTTTGCCTTCAGCAAAGAAGATCATTTTGTAACTCAGTTTTCAGATTAATATAGCAGTGTTTATTACAGGTTCGAAGTGTGTAATTGCAGAAGATTCCTTTGAGTTCAGTACTTTAGAGTTTGGCTTCTAGATTTTGAGCATCGTTTTGTGAAGAATTTGATCGAAGAATTACTGTGTTTCAGTTATGAAACCTCTGACTTTTTCTGTCTTTTTCATATATATGTATGCAATTTTAGTTTAAGTTCACTAGTTATGCACTGTGCTTATTAATCGATTAATAAATTTTGTCGTGAAAACCTCATTTTCCCTCAATATTGCATTAAATCAAAGCCTCTGTTTAAATCATTCAAGTGATTAAATTATTGAATCAGGTTGTGCAGATTAGAGTGTTGAGAAGTTATTGTGAGTCATAATTGCAAGTCATTATAGGTGCAATCACCTCCCGTAGCTTTAGAATTTCAATTCAAGCAAGCTTTCTATCTCTTTCCCAGCCAAGTCAGTTAATTTTTAGGAGGTTTTCATCAAGGAACTAGCCCTCTCTGGAGATTGATTCTTAGTTTTAGGCAACCCACAGGCCTGAGAATCATTCCATGTTTCAATAGATTGCTAGATTTAAATGGTCAAGCATTTCGGGTGCAATCTGAATTGACAACAATAATAATTTTGTGGCACCCCTCCATTTTTTGCTCTTTTGATCGGACAATATTCTCCTTTGTTATGCTTTGTTTCTGTTAATACTTTGACTATGGTGCTTGGTTAGTATTTGATCGCTAACTGTGAAGCGATGTGAATGTTATATTTTGATGTGATGGTATGTTATTATGATGTTATCATTATGGCATGCTTTGGATTAGCTTAGCAGATATTGAATTAATGATGCTTTATGCTTTTGATTATATTATTGATGTTAGATTCGTCAGTTAGTAATATTGTATTGGTGAAGGGGATGGGATTGCACCACTCGCTTGCGAGCGCCCTGCAATTCCACGATTTCCTCTTCACAGTGTGTTTTATTATGTTATATATATGCATGTTCATGATACTCTTTGTTCGCAGGTCGACAGGTACAGGACATCGACTCCACCTAGTTTCATAGGTTTGAGCGTGTCCATTGGCCAACGGTATTTGATTGGGAGATAGTAGCTAGGTTTTTCGTGCCAACTCATCACCCTATCATAGTATGTTGTCAGTTTGTGTCTGGTATGTTGTTGGGTTATGTCATCTTTAATGTTTTAATCATTTATCATCGGTGGGAATTAATATTTAAATGGAGGTAATGTTATTTTATGTATTTAGATTAAATTTTTATTTAATTTAGTTAATTTGATTATATTCAATTAGTAAAGTAATTTAATTCTAGTGGCTAAATTTATTTTATGAGTAAATGAATTGATTAATTAAACTTATTTGTGGAGTAAATAAATTAAATGGTTAATGTTGTTTTGAAAAGTGCATGGAATTAAAAGTTTTTAATTT
>VDFB02069941.1:0-47998 GCA_007258455.2 Sequoia sempervirens | reverse complement strand
AAAGAATTCACAATCATCTCCAAAAAGCTTTTAGAAAAATAATAATATTTTATTCTTCAAGTGACTTTATAATATAACATTTTACTGTAGTCACTTTATTAAATTAATTAAATATAAAGCTATCTTTATGATATTATTTTATTGAGATGACTTTACAAATAATTAATTTAATATTTATTCCCTTATTTCTCCTTTTAGCCTTTCGGGAATAATAAAAGGCTAAAACGCACTCCAGGGGGCTACTGAGAAGGGGACATTACAAAAGGAAAGTTTTTGTCAACCAACTATACTTTGGAATAGTTCAAGGAGTTTCAAAATTCGCAGGAGAGTCTCAAAGAACTATCTATGGAGGAGTATATTGAGGAGTTTTACCACCTGAGCATCCATGTTGGTCATGTTGAAGGTGATACAGAGAAGGTATCTTGATATGTGGATGGTTTGCATGCCACAATCCAAGATGAGATCTGTTTGTTTCCAATTCATTTCATGGAGATGCCTGCCCAATCACACTAATGGCAGAGTAGAAGTCGTCCTGTGAGCAGAAGAAAGTGCAAGAGTAGAAAGAGAAAAAAAGCAATGAACAAGGTTATTTATAGAGGGAGATTGCAGAGTTCAATGGTGATGCACAAGTCTCCAAAGAAGACCAGAGGCCATGGAAAAACTTTCAGTAGAATCTGTTTCAGATATCAATAACTAGCCCGTAGGGAATTCGAGTGTCCAAATTTCATGTCAGAATAATGACATGCTAAGAAAAGAGAACCCATTGCACAAGATGATGAAGAGTCAGCTAGTGAAGTAGAAATTATAGCTCCAAAAGTTGGGAAGACTTTGATGTTGCACAAAATTTTACTTAAACTTGCTAAGGAAGACAATGAACCATTGTTGAGGAAAAGGATTTTTTGCATTGAGTGTAAATTTGGAGGGAAGTATTGTAAGTTGATCATAGATGGAGGATGCACACATAACTTAGTGTTCATAGAGATGGTAGAGAAATTGGGGTAGAAATTGGTACCGCTTCCTAATGCTTACAAAGTTTCATGGTTGTAAAAAGTTCAATAGATGATTGTGAAGTGGCAACACTTAGCTGCATTCTACAGTGGAGGTTATTTTGATGAAATTTGGTGTGGGCAGACCATGGAAGTACGATATTTTGCCATCCATAATGGAACAAAGAACTCCTTTAACATCTTGAACGGTGGAAGGAATTTTGAATTGCTTGTAATGTCCCCTTCTAGCTAGACTTGTATTCGTTAGCATGATTAGCCTATCAGTGGCCCTCGTAGGCTAATGTGGCATGTTTAGAGGGTCTTTTTGATAGTAACCTTGTTGGCAGTTGGCTTCTTTTGTGATTCAGTTTACATATGGAGGTGCTCTAATGATTTCTTGATATGTTTCTATTTTTAGAAACCTCATGTTATAAGGTGATGTTATGTTTGCACTTTATGTTATGAATAATTATTTTATTATAAAGTGCAAATGTAAATTATAAAATAATATTATAATATTTCTTCTAGAAGTTGACTTGAGAAAGTTCTAGAAGAAGGTCGACCCTTGGAGAAAAAGAATAAATAACTCATGAGGAGCTGATTGCCATCATCCGACATTTGTTGTTTTCTTGTTGATGAGCATTGTGGAGCTAAGGTTTATGCAGTAGAGTGTCTTTGGGAACGATAACTCCCATAGATAGCATAACTGAGGGAGTGAGATATCTCCTAAAGGGTTGCAGCCATTGGAGAGGTTACTTCAGACTTCTCACTTGAGCAAAATTTGTGGCCAAGGGCCAATTTTGGATGTATTCGATTGGAGCAATATAGAAGTCATTTGTGTGGTTAGAACTCTTCTTATTTTTGATGCATTTGGAGGTGAATTGAGTTGGTGAAGATTCAGATTTTAATTATCAGCAAAATTGAAGTTCAAGTCAGCGTACATAGGGGCCACGATTTTGCAGGAGGAGCACAAATAAAAATTCGATTTCCTTCAAGGAGGGTGGCACTTGACTCAAGGAAGGAGGACGACCCTTTTGGAGGCAATTTGGAGCACCATAGAGCTTAGAAGAATTTTATATCTGCCATCATATCAGCTACAGGGGCATCTGATCAAGAGGGTCGATTTGGCTTCAAGTAGGCACTTTTTGATGTGTTATTGATTGCTTCACAATCTCCAGCAATAGGCGACTCCATTCCAATCAGGTTCCCTTCATTAATCATTCAATTAGCATTGCATATTTGGAGTAATAGTTTCGGCTGTAGGTTGCATCCATCATCAGCAATTAGCATACTTGATGTCTATGTAATTTGCCAAGAGTCTTGGCTGTTTTGAAATCATCATTGTATTGGAAAGACATTGCAATCAAGGAGTAATAAGTAGTTGTTCAAATAATAGTTGTCATTGTGCAATCTAATTACATTGTAATCAGCTTTAGAGTTTGCTTGCCAAGTGTTTGACAAAATGTCTCTTGGCTGTAAATGCACTTTATTTACTTAGTTCTTCATTCAAATGCATTTTAAATTGCAAAGAAGCATTGAAATCTTCAATTAGAAGCTGGCATAGTAGTGGTAGAAGATTGTTTAAGCTTTCAAAATCATTTGGCATTCAATCTTGCATCAAACAACAAACTGAAAACAACATATCAACAACATTACACATTGCATACAAAGTGTTTGACAAAATTACAAGGCTGCAAATTGGGACAAATTGGGACAAATTGAGGACAGTTTGAGCAAGGTTCATTACATTGCTACTATTGAAGGGTGAAGAAAAAGCCGTACACAGTAAACTAATGTTCTTGACTGCTACAAAGTTTCTCAGGGAGATTGGAAATTTGCAAGAATGATATGAGTTGGTAGTTAAGCCTGCACCAATGGAACAAGCTTCGTAGCTCTGAAGAGCCAAAAATTGAAGTGCTACTAATGGAAATTAAAGACATCATGGATATTGGAATACTTGAAGGGTTGCCACTGGTGCATACTATTTCACATTGTATGGATTTGATTCTAGAATCTAGTTTACCAAATAAGGCACTACACAGGATGAGCTTTGACATGAGTGTTGATTTGAATAGACAAGTTTAGGAACTGTTGAAGTTTTGATTAGGTTGAAAGTTTATTCCTTGCGTTGTGCTTGCAGTACTTGCTCCAAAGAAGGGAGGTGAATGGAGAATGTGTATAAATTCCCATGCTATAAACAAGACCACCATAATGTACAGGTTCTCATTAACGTATGCATAATCTAATGGATTATTTATTTGGATCATGCTACTTTTCCAAAATTGATCTCAAAAGTAGTTACTATCAAATTAGGATCCATGAGGCAAATGAATGGAAGATATCTTTCAAAATGAAGGATGGAATGTATGAGTTGCTGGTCATGACATTCAGCTCGACCAATGTGCTAAGTACCTTTCTAAGGTCGATGAATGAAGTTGAGAAATCATTCTCGGGTAAGTTTGTGGTTGTTTATTTAGATGATATCTTAGTGTTTAGCAAGACAAAAGAGGAGCATCTTATACATTTGTAACAGGTCTTAACACAAATAAGGAAGGAGAATCCATGTGTTAACCTAACTTTCTTGAATCAATATGGCACCAATAGCCTTACCATTGGCATCAAAATTATTTATAAAAATCTTTTCAAATTCCAAAGTTCTAACACAAACTCTTCTATTATCTTTTTCTTCAAGAGTGCAAAAGTCCTATAAAAACAATTCTCCACCCAAATCTTCCTTTGTATGCAACATGTTAAAGACACACATATCCCACTAAAGCTTCTTATAAACTTCTTGTAAATTTTTTTCCAAACCATGGAAACTTCTAACCTTTGATGCACTCTATCGTATCAGTCACTAAATTATTGCTCGAAACTTATTGAGGTCCATTCATAATCCCTCTTCTCATATTACAAACCTTAAGTATACCAACTCCTTTTGCATGAAAGTACACTTGTTTTAAGTGCATTGCTTATTTTAGTGAGAATTAAAATAAAGCTAAGTAGAAGTATTAATTCATGATCAAGAATTTTATGTTATTATTTAAGTTTTGCATAAGTGGAGGCATTATTTGTTGCCAAAGAAATTTGTTCTATATACTAATCAATAGGCATTGAGATTCATTAATAGTCAGACAAATTGGAATCAAAGATAAATGATGTGAGTAGAATATCTTTAGGGCTATTTTTATGTTCTCAAGCATAAAGTTAGTATAACAAACAAAATTGTAGATGTTTTGAGTAGAAGATAGGTGTTGTTGTCTACCATGATAGTTGAATTGGAAGGAACAAATATGATGAAGGATTGGTATGCCGTAGATCTAGATTTTGCAAATGCATGGAAAACTTGTGTGTACCTTGGGTTGGAGGTAAAAGTTTGCTTGAAGACAACTTTGTTTAAGAAAGATATCTTTTCAAAAGGAAACAATATGCATACTATAAATTTCAATGAAAGAGAATCTCATTGCGGAACTACATAGTGGACTTGGGGGACACTTTGGCATGGACAAAATATTAGCCATGTTAGAAGAGAGATATGACTAGCCTTGTTTGTATTGAGATGTCAAGAAATTTGTGGAGAGATGCAAAATTTATCAAGTTTCTAAGGGAGTTACCCAACATACAAGATTATATAAGCAATAGCCAATGTCAAAGAAGCCTTGGAAAGAGCTTTCCATGGATTTTGTCCTTGGGTTGCCAAGAACTTAGAGAGGTAACAATTCTATCTATGTAGTTGTAGACACATGTTAATAATGGCACACTTCATTCCTTGTCAAAAGTCAAATAATGCATCCAAGATTGCTAATTTGTTCTTCAAAGAAGTTGGATCACATGGGTTGCTACAAAGTATTGCTTTAGTTAGAGATAATAAGTTCTTAATTCATTTTTGGTGTACACTGTGGAAGAAGATGGGCACACAATTAAATTATAGGTTTGCATAGCATCCTCAAATGAATGGTCAAACTAAGGTTGTCAATAGGAGTCTTGGTAACCTATTAAAGAGTTTGGTATGGAAAAACTTACATAGTGGAATCCCATATTGGCGCAAGCTAAATTTGTATTCAATAACTTTGTGAATAGGCCTACAGGAAAAGGTCCATTTTAAATTGTTTATGGGATATCTCCTTGTTGAGGTGTAAAATTACACCCTAGTGCAATTTCCCACAATATACCCTTACCTTAGCCTTATAACATTGATAATGCAAAAACCCGCCACCTTAAGCCCTTTGTCTTATTTGTGCTTTGGTGTTTTCCATTAGTGGAGGGAATTTTGACTAGGACGCTTCCGCGCCGTGCAGATGTATGCGCACCATGCAGGCGTCCTTGAAAAATTCTCGGGTCAATGGACGTTTAGGCGTTAGATTTCGTGGCATCCGTGAGTTGTAACGTCTCCTGCAATTGCAAAACCTACCCGAGAACATTCCTTTTGCCTCCAAATCCTCATTTTGAACTCACTTCTTCATTCCATTCAATCTCTCTCCCAATCTATCACATTCCAACTTCATTCTTGTGACTTCACTCTCTCTGTTCTTTCTACATCACTTTCTTGTAGGTTTCAAGTTATTGGCACTACATTCTTGCACGTCTGTCTTGAACTCTCAAGGATACCATCCTTCCTTTCAGCTCTTCAAGCTTGCCAAAGGAAGGGTAGCACTTTATTGTTGTCATTCCATTGCATTATCAATATTATAGATAGCATATAGATTGTCTTTATTTTCTATACATATTGTCTACTTCTTTTCTTTATCATTTTCTCTCTATTGTGGTCTATGGGCTGTCCGTGGTGGAAACACCAAAGTGGAGGTTTGACTAAGGAAAACTCTAAAACACAACCCCAACATTTTTCTGTCGCCATGTAATGTCCCCATTTTTGGAGTGACATCTTGATGACTTGATTCTAGCTCATCTAGCATTCCCGTGGGTTAGATGGCGAGATAAGGGAATGTTGGCCATGAGAATTATGAATTTTGGAGAAGAATTATCCTTAGCAAAAACAAAGCATCATGGTGATCATATTTTACTAATATCTCATGGTCCACTTGTAAGTCAAAGCACATAAGGAGGTCAAAGCAAGCAAGGAGGTCTACTTGTTAGTCAAAGCAAGCAAAGAGGTCTACTCCAAGTCAAAGCAAGCAAGGAGGTCTATTTGCAAGACCAAGCAAACAAGGAGGTGAGTCGACCTCATCAAATCAGATCTGCTTCTAAAAGAATTCCCCTTCCTATGGCGGTTTAGAAGTCTTAAGGGAGAAGCAACCAAAATATAATATTTTAAGATCAAATCTGACTTCTTCCTTGGGCAGCTGAAGGAAGCTTCCAAAACTAGAATATTATAATGCTCAATAGGCAATCAAATCTTCCTAGGGCAGTTTGAAACTTAGCCTTGAAGTCATGAATATTTTAATGAGGAAAAATCTGATCTTTCCTCTCAAGGGTGGTCTAGTGCCTTAGGGGAGAAGGAATGAATATTTTAATATATATATGAAGACCAAATCTGATCCTCTTGAAGGCGACTTGGGATAGGTGCCTTAGTCTTGAAGTTAGTGAATATTTTATTGAAACAAATCTGATTCTCTCCTTAGGGCGGTTTGGTCTTAAGGCCTTATTTAAGAAGGTTTGGGAGGTTGAGAGAAGCATGTTTTTGTGTTGCTATTTTGATTGAAGAGAGTTGTCTCTTGACTGAAAGTAATTTTAAGTCCATTCAAGGTGATGCTCCCTTGAATACCGTGGTATGGTGATGTCCCCATTCCACCATGTGCGATGAATTCAAGTAGAGTTCATCATAGAGCTTAAACAGATTGCTATGGTGAAGTTTTAGTTGTAGATTGTGATTTCGTTTTGTGACATTTTTCATCTTCACTTGTTGGAAGGTGAAATATGCTAACCAATTTTTTCAATGAATTAACACACATAACCAGCACTTAATCAACTCGGTTAGCGTTAGCTCCAAATAGAAAACTGAACTTGAAATGAACTCACACCAAGAATGCACACACAATCCCAATGAGGGATAGGTGTTGTCATATGGTGGAGGAGCTAAATGAAAATACTTGAAAGAAAACTACTCAACGTCAAGAATGTGCACTCAAGATCCCACTAAGGGCGAGGTACTAACATATGACGGAGTGTTGAATTGAAAAACTAGAAACTGATAGGCGGATAACCAGCCATGAAGAGCATTTCCTCACTACCACCAAACAGTGGGGGGAAAAGATTACAATTAAAACAATTCATCCGCTGTGGCGGGCATCCACAAAGCTGTGGGGATTCTCCACTATGAAAGTGAGTATAAGAGTGTTACAAATCAGATTATCCACACTGGCGGTAAACCATCCAGGGGTAATTTAATGACAAAACAATAAGTAATTGCAGAACTGAAAATGGTTGGATTAGTAATGCTTAATCTCAACCTTTACAAATGGAACTCTGCAAATTACAATTTACAAAGATAGAGAGTGAACCTTAGAAAAAGAAGTATGAACTTTTACAATCATATAACACTCCAAAACTGAAGTATAAGACCAAAAACTGGAAACTGTAACAATCTGATATAAAAATCAGAATTCTGGAAATTCAAACCAGCTACAGAGAAAATCATGAAATGCTCATAACTTGGTCAAATTACCTCCAAATCGAATGAAACCAAGTGCAGCTGATTGCTAGAAGGTAGGCGACCAAACTGGAATGAAGAAACAGCTCCAAAGAACCCCTATTAATTTTGCACGAATTCCAAAGCTCCTCTAGAAAAGTACGGCCCTCCTTGAAGGGGCGATTTCTTCTTAAAAATCAGATTCTCATCAATAAAATCCAAGAATTGGTGGAAAGGGGCGCCCTTGAACAAAAAACTGAAAGGTAAAATACCCAAAACTAAATTCAAACTGGAAATTAAGATATAACATGAAATCACCTTCAGCTGTAGATGAAACAGCAAGACCAAAATTGATGAATCTTCAAAATTTCTTCACAATTGAGCTCAATCTGCTAGTCTGGATGAGAAGCAGCAAATTCCAACTAGATGTTGTATTTCAAACATGAAATTGGATAATTGGCTAGGAGGTAGCTTCCTCAAAGCAAGAATTCATTTGTCATTCCAATAGCATAACAGTACAATAACATGAATGGATCCAAAACTCAAATAAAGCCTTCATTTTTATAGAAGAGTAGAAGACTCTTCAACTCCTCAAGAAAAGACGCCAATAGTCACAGAGACTCTTCAAAATTCCACAAAACTATTCAGCTTCTCAAAAATGTGTCCACTTTACAAGGCAATATTAATATCTTTAATTTAAAATATTATCTCCCTCAAAAAGGCGTCCACTTTATTTCTCAAGGCATTAATCTTAATAAAAAATTAAATCACTTTTATGAAAATATACCCCTTCCAAGTCCCCCTTTTAAACACAACTTAAGTTGTCTTGCTAGGCCAAGGGGTCAACTGCAAAATATAACCTTGATGCCTTTATTCAACATAAAAATGCCTTAAGTGGTCAAACATGAACTGCAAATGAAAGCTCCAACTGGAAATGAAGTACTGACAGTTGACAAACTCCATACTGCTTAAAATAGAATTTACTATAAATAGTAAACTCTCAGAAAATGACAAGGAACCACATAACTAGAAACCCTAATTTTACCTCATACATGCCTACAGGCTTCCGGAATAGGCGGATGAGTGTCAGAACAGATTACTGATGAGAAGGGGACATTACAGAAGGAGGTTTTCAAGAGGTTCACATGGCAAAGAAGGCTATTTTTTGGCGATTTTCAGCTTCAAGCATTATCAGATTATTGTTACAATAGTCTTCAAATTGATTTCATCGTCATATTTGAAGAGATTTTGGCGTCTACAACCTTCAGTGGGCTGCTACAGTCGTTTTCTTGTCATTCCTAGTCGGGCACATCATTCTACTTCACTCAGCTTCCTCTTCCATTCATTCAACTAGGGTTTGGTCTTGTGCTTTGGCACCATTGGATGTAATTGCAGGTCTGAAACTCAAATCAGACCTAACTGACTGTATTTTCCAGCCCCTCTATTTGTAATCAGTTTTCAAATCGAATAAAGAAGATAAGCTAACGTTGCTGGGTATGATCATCTCGTTTATGTTCATCTTTGTTGATTGCCTAAAATATATGTTCAAGTTCCTTTCTTGCTTGGAACCCTTTCAATTGACATGTTATAGTAATCTTTGTTGAAACACAAGTTGAAGGCAAGCTAGAAATTTTCAGATCAGCAAAAGGGAAAAATTTCAATTTGAACCTGTAAGGGTTCTTACACACCATGTGTGTAGGTACTTCATTTGTGTGGAGCTTGTGGGAGGCTGGACCAACCGTAAATTGGATTCTACTAACCTTGCTTGTCATTTCATTCATAATCAATCTATTTTTCAAGTTATAGCATTCTTCTTGTTGTAGTTAGTTTATTTATTTCGCGCATTCTTAGCATTCTATCATTTTTATTTAAAATGTCAGATTAAGGTTCTCAGGTCATTAGCATGCCCTGTGAGTTTCGGATTGTCAGCTCAACTCTTTGCCCATACAAGATGCCAGCACATCCTTGAGATGACAGCATGCCATGCTATCGTTTGTGTCCTGTGTTGACGTCCTCTAGCTGAGAGCCAGTTGGTTAGTAGTCTGAGACCTCTGTGGTTTGTTCACCCAACTCCCAAGATCCTCCATTCTTAAAAACCCCAAAAGCATAGATTAGTTTGTTCTTTGTTTATCATCCCATCTTTTAACCTTTGTCATTGAGGTGACTAAGGGCATTTCGCTCCCTTTAGACCCTGTTTGTCTTGGGATTGGGGAGTAGTGAATCCCCTCCACATTTTGGTGAACCCAACGTGAACCTTCCATCTCCCCTTTGGCTCGAAAATTTTTCTTCTCTCACATTTAAGGTGTGTTGCAAATAGTGCGTTGTGAGGCTTTTATGAGCTTTACAACCCAATCTACAACCTCCAGACACATTGTAAGAAGTCTTCGAAACATTAGAATGGGATCTAGAAGGTATAGCCCCCCTTGAACTAGTCCTACTTTTAAAGAAATTGTTTCAAGAATTTCTACCAGTTCCTCTTCTCCCTTTGGTGAGGTGACAACTCGCGTCCCTACCCCCTGCCTCGCCCTCTATCTCCTCTGTGGAGGATGATGTTGCTCTTAGGGTTCCTGTAGAGTAAATCTATTCCCTAGATATGGGACTTAAGGAACTTGAGAGATTCGTGGCACACGACGATAACTTTGCCCAAGCGGCTCCTGTCATTGAGCAAGTAAGAACTATGTTGGGTAAGGATCGAAGAGGCATAGAGCTTCTTTAGGGGATAGCAGACATTGTAGATACCCATGTCCCCACCTACACCTCTAACTTGGTTGTCACTCAAGATCGTGGCTCGAAGATCATTGGAAAATGTTGGCATTTCAATTCGCACCTCTGGTATGTGGATTAGAAAGGGACAACTATGCATAGATTAACTGCTCTTTGAATTAGGAGGGGAAGCTCCCTCTTTGTTGATGTTGCTTAAAGAAAGTAAACTAAAACTAATTGCCTATCTTTTTTTGTTTAGCTAAGAGCACAAGGTTATAAAACTCTAGCGCCGTAGCTAAGATTTTCTCTTTTAAGATTTCAACTACGACTAAGCCTACTCTAATGACACTTTTAACAACTCAAGTAAATTCAGAGCTTGAGAGTTAAAAGTAAACAAGGAATGATTTTTTGACACAAAACTCACATAAACTCACTCTCAACATACACCTTAAGACTCACTGTACTTTTAGATGCAAGCTGAAATAAAGATCATATAAGCATATCACATAAAACGAAAACCTAAGACAATAGATCAAAGCAGCAAAGCAAGCATAAGATTTCCTTTTCTCAAATTTCAAATAACAAAGATTACACTTATGGGACAGCAGGATTGTAGCAATAATAGGTTTACAGTTTAGTGATCAACCGGAATACAGTGACACAAGTAACACATGAACTAAACAATATCTTGCAGCAAAGGTAGGCATACGAGCTTGCTCTTGCACTAAGTGAACTGATAATAAATAACAACTTGCAGGGAAAATAGGCTCAATCTAAGAGACCAGCTGTCTCTCAACCCGAACACTGCCTTAGAATACTGTGTTTTTGATTGTTTTTTGTATTTTTTTGGTTTTTTGGTAGGTTTTTGCATATAAAGAGAAAATGCGATTTTGCAAGGAAAAGACTGGAAAAATAATATAAAATGCCAGATGCATATAAACTACAGAATATCATTCAAATATTGATGCCAGAGGGTTTATTAATCATTCTGAATGATTACACTGTGATTTAAACAAAATGCAAAGGAAAGATAATAGTATTTATTTTGGAAAACCTGATTATTGCAGCCGCCAGAAGAAAGGTAATAAATGTACGGCCCAAATAAAGAGCAATCTACAGACTCCAGAATTAACGCCAAATCTCCAGAATACCTAGGCGCCCAAGATAGAAGTGGCAGAACATCAAAAATCAAGGCGTCCAGCTAAATGTAAATGGTACGGCCTTGCTACTGCAGTAGTACGGCTTGTACCAGCAATAAGAAATTCGTACGGCCTTGAGATATGTGCCAGATGCAAAGACAAAACACTGCCAATATAATATTCGCCTTCTGGAAAGTGAATCGATCCAACCTTGAATGAAATCCAACTGTGAAACTCTGTAATAACCTCTGAGTGAAGTTATTCAACTGACAATCTTCAACTGGTATTGCATAGTCTCAGTATGCCTGACTCTGAAGAGGGAACGTTCTCCAAAATCAATTAGTCTGCAGAAACCCTAGCTTCGCAAACCCCAATGCTCCGAGAGAGAGTAAGACAAATTTGAATAATCATAACATAATGAGTTCGATTTGTCTTGGCAGTATATATATCTCCTTTCAAGAATTCGACCCAAAGCAATCTTTTAATAATCATTTAAATAAATGATTAATTTTGCCCTTTTTGACTTAGGACAAATATTTTAATAAATGGCGTCCACTTTTGATTAATAATTAAATGCTCATTTAATTATTATTTTAACCCCTCGCTCATTTAATTATTATTTTAACCCCTCTTTTATAAAGTATTAAATACTTTATAATTCGCCATTTAATAATTTTAATATTTTAAAGTGACTTTATATTATAAAGTCAAATTAATAAACATTTAATAAATATTAAATGCCCAAGTAAACACTGTATGTTCATCAGATCATCATACTGGGTCAAAACTGAGCTGACCAACTGACCTAGGTGCCCCTGCTAAAAATAGCAACTTCCGCCTGCTGACTTACTATAAATAGTAAGTATCTGAAAAACCTCTCAAAGAGTCTGCGAAGGCCCAACCTGAATCAACTGAAGGAGTAATGTTCCCGAACACCGGATAACTGCCTCAAATGATCCTCTACACACAACTATCAGCCTACGAGGATCAGAATGATAGGCTAACCTCCAATCCAGCTGGACTGACTAGGAAGGGGACATTACAGTCCGCCCTCCTTGAAATTGCTTGTCCTCAAGCAATCTCAACTCCGGATGCTGTAAAATCTCCTCGGACTCCCATGTAGCATCCTCAACTGGAAAATCTCTCCACTTGATCAGATATTCCCTGATCACCCGCCTCCGAAGATGTCTCTCTCTCATCTCGAGGATGGCCTCAGGTACGAGTATCAATTTCCCCTCGTCATCAAGGGGTGGCAGAACTGGAGAGGGGATCACATGCTGACCCAATGCCTTCTTCAGGCATGAGACATGAAATACGTTATGCACCCTGCTATCCGCCGGTAAATCCAACTCATAAGCAACCTCGCCCACTCGTCTGATAACACAGAATGGACCATAGTAACGAGGTTTCAACTTCTCTGCACCACTCTTCCACAGAGTAGACTGTCGATATGGCTGTAACATGAGATACACCATGTCACCCACTGCAAAAGAACGCTCAACCCTCTTCTGATCAGCATACTGCTTCTGCTGATTCTGTGCCCGTTGAATATTGTCTCTAAGAGACCTCAAAATGTCCTGCTGACTCTGCATCATATCCCCTGCACTCGGCACTCTGCTATCACTCAATATCAAGTCCAAAAGGTTGGGCGCCTCATACCCGTACAATGCCATGAAGGGTGTCATCTGTATAGTCATGTGGTGAGTGGAGTTATAACAATACTCACAGAGGTATATCCACCTCACCCAAGCTCTCTGCTGTCCAGCTATGTAATTGCGCAGATAACCTTCCACCCACTTATTGACAATTTCTGTCTGTCCATCTCTCTATGGATGGTAGCTGGTACTCGGTGTTAGTTCGGTCCCACAGAGTCTGAACAACTCCTACCAAAAGTTGCTCATGAATCGACCGTCTCTATCGCTGACTATAGTCTGAGAAAAACCATGTAACCTGAATACCTCTTTGAAGAAAAGCTCTGCAGTCTACGATGCTGTGAATGTAGTAGTGATCGGAAAGAAGTGCGCATATTTGGTCAGCCGATCAACAACTACGTAAATGCAATCTTTACCTTGGGTTTTCGGCAAACCCGTGATAAAGTCCATCGATAAACACTCCCACTTCCTATCAGGTATCGAAAGTGGTTGAAGCAACCCAGCAGGATATGTGTGTTCTTGCTTGTTCTGCTGGCAAACAGAACACTCGCGAACATACCGAAGAACATCAGTCTTTAGCCCTTTCCAAGTAAACCGCTCCCGAACCAACTTGTATGTCTTGAAGTAACCGGGATGGCCCGCCATAGGAAGATCATGAAAGGCTCTCAGAACTGTATCCCTCAACTCGGAACCATGAACCAGAAAAATTCGCCCCTTGTAAATGATCAAGTCATCCACAATGGTGTACCTGTTATCCTGCTCTGTCCCATCAATAATGCTAGAAGCCCATGGATTCTTAGCATACTCAGTAATGATCCTGTGCCTCCAATCCTCAGAGATATGTGCCATAGCATTCAACTGAGGTCTGTGAGATAAGGCTTCAGCTACAACATTCTGCTTCCCCTTAATGAAAGTGATATCAAAGTCATATGACTGCAGTTTGCTGACCCATTTTTGCTGTCTCTCATTCAGGTCTCGCTGTCCAAGGAAGTGTTTCAGGCTGTTGTGGTCTGTACGCACACTGAACTTGCTGCCTACCAAGTACTGCCTGAACTTAGCCAACGCATGCATAATGGCTAACATTTCCTTGTCATAAATACTGTAAAACCTCTCAGGACCCCTAAGCTTCCTACTCTCAAAAGCAATAGGGTGCCTCTCCTGCATCAAAACAACACCAATGCCCTCACCTAAAGCATCGCAAAACAAATCAAAGGACTTTATAAAGTAAGACAATGCTAGCACTGGACACGAAGTCATGATCACCTTAAACTTGTCAAAACACACCTGAGCCTGTGGTGACCAAGTAAAAGCCCCTTTCTTTGTCAAATCAATAAGGGGTGCGGTGTGACGTGAGAACCCACTAACAAATCTCCTATAAAAAGAACACAACCCAATGAAACCTCTGAGCTGCGTAAGGTTCTCAGGTACTAGCCACTCAACTATAGCTCGGACCTTCTCCGGGTCCATACTAACTCCCTTGGCACTGATGATGTGCCCCAGATACAACTCTGCCATGCCTAGCTCACACTTGGATTCCTTGGCGTAAAAAGACTCCTCAGCCAAGATACCCAAAACTGTGTCCAAGTGAGCTAAATGCTCCTCCCATGACCTACTGTACACCAGGATGTCATCGAAGAAGACCAATACAAATCTCCGCAGCTGGGAACTGAAGACCCTGTTCATGGTAGCCTGAAAGGTGGCAGGTGCGTTGGTTAGATCGAACGGCATAACCAAGAACTCGAAGTGACCGCAATGGCACCTGAAAGCGGTTTTCTCAATGTCCTGTTCCCTCATCTGAATCTGGTGGTACCCAGATCTCAAGTCAATCTTCATAAAGAAGATAGCACCGTGCAACTCATCAATCAACTCATCGATGCGAGGTATCGGATACCTGTTCTTAATTGGCCTCTTATTGAGCTGGCAATAATCTATGCACATCCGAAGTGATCCATCCTTCTTCTTCACCAATACAACCGATGAAGCAAAAGGTGACTTGCTAGGTCTAATATGCCCCATAGCCAATAACTCATTGATGGTCTTCTCTATCTCATCCTTGAGTCGTTTCGGATGCCTGTAGGGTGTAATCATAATGGGCTTTGCGCCCTCCTCCAACTCGATAATATGCTCAGTGCCTCTGTCTGGAGGTCTACCAGGTGGAATGTCGCTAAACACTTTGGAGTGTTTAGTCCTAGTATCTGAATGTCTGGATGGTACTCACCCTTCTGCTGCTCCTGTTGTGCTGGCAATAACATACACTCCGCAGCCCAATCAACCATATCATGACGAATGAGTCTCTCCATCTGCCTGTACGAAACCATCCTCAGATTACTGTCTCTAATGGCTTTGATGACATGAGGTTTCCCATTAACCTTGAACTTCATCTCCATGTCTCGTAGATTGAGTGTGAACTCACCCAAATCGTGAAGCCATGCCATCCCTAACACCACATCAGTATCTCCCATATTAACAACATAGAATTCAGTCTTGAACTCATAGTTGTTCAACCGCATCGGAAGATCAGTTATCTTCTGTCACATTTGAGGGTGTACCCATCAGCCACCTTGACTCGAATACCCTCAAACTCCTCTGTCTGTATACCACGTCTCTCTACCAACCGTGCATCTATGAAATTATGAGTGGCACCAGTGTCAAGTAGAGTGATTACCTTCTAACCTGCTAGGAGCCTTCGAAGTCTAAAAGATCCATCTCTCTGAAGACTAGTCAAATGTGCTTCCTGTAGCTTCCTTCCTCCTTCATTTTCTCCGTCATTTTCAGACCTTTCATCGTCTGAATGCTCAGAATCAGCTTGCTGGTCTGACAGATCAGATTGCTCTTCTCCCTCATAAAACCATTCCATCTGGTTATTTTTTACCTTGGGACGAAGAGGGCATACATGTTTATCATCATAGGATGCCTTGCACCAAAAACATAGTTTTTTCTTCCGTAAGTCATTTAGTGTTTCTCTGGCAAATGGTGGTGCATTCTGTCTCTTGGGATCAGGTGGATCCCTCTTCCTGTCGAATGGCCTATTCCTATCAAATGACCTATTAGGCCTCGTGTAGGGTGTCGAACCTGAAGTGAACTTGTTGCGAGGTGCTGCAAGCTCCATACTGTGTGCCTTCCTCATGGCCTCCTGAAGAGTAGGAGGATCAAATGCCTTGGCCCAACCTCTCATAGGCTCCATCAAACCCTCGACGAAGAGAATAACAAGTCTCCGTTCTGAAATGCCTGTCACCATGACTGCAACCCTCTGAAATTCCCCGACATAAGCATCCAAACTACCTATCTGTCTGAGCTGAGCTAGCTCCCTAAAGTAGAGTTCTGGATCCTTCTTGTCGAAACGCTCTATGAGCCTAGTAGTGAACTCCTGGTACGTAGTGACTGCATGATGGCCAAGTGTGTACATGCCATGATGCCACCAATCATGCACCAACCCATCAAGATGCAAAGTAGCAAACTTAATGGCCTCGTCCTCCTGCATAGGTCTCAGTGATAGATAATTGTCCAACTTCTGGACCCAAGACCTCGCTGAACTCTTATTAGACCCGTCAAAGTACGGCAAGGTGATTTTGCTAACTGCATACTATAAATCCCTGTTCACCTGTGGTTGTGGCTGTGGCTGCTGGTGCTGAGGAGCTCTGCGGTCAAATCTACCTCCCCCTCTAGGTTTATGCACATCCATAAACTCATGAAAAGACAACGCCTGCCTGATCTCAGGTGCTAATGATAGATACTCACCATGAAATCTAGTCACATCCGCCACTGACATGCCATTGTGTGGCTGAAACTCCTGATGATGCCCCTGCTGCTCTGCCTCTGGAGTCGAAGGTGGGGTCTCTCTAGATATGAATGTAGGGTTGTCCAGGCCTACGCTCATGATAGATCGGTGATGGCTGCCGTGGTGCTGGCTGCCGGGGTCCACGCTCCCGCTCAACTGTCGATCCGGATATAGCGGGGATGGAGTATATTGATCTAATAGTGCCATCAACTGGGACATCATGTCCACATATTGTCGCGGTACTACGCCTTAAACTCCTCACAGTAATATCACCTTCTGCATGTGCTTTCCCTGAGTCCCTATGTGTCTCTGCAGGAATCTCACGATCTGCCATCAGTGTTGTAACACTGTTCTCACTGCTATTGGAACTGGATCTGAATAATACCCAAACCCTTGACACTGTCTCACCTTCAGGAATCGGTGGACCTATCCAATCCTCAACTCTACCTGTTCCTCTACCCTTACTGTAGAAAATGATATCTCTACTCATGAAAAAGCATCTAAAAAGCAAACTTCTGACTGAAAAAGCACAGGATGGCAGGAATTTTGTGCTCTGATACCACTGTAAGAGACCAGGTGTCTCTCAACCCGAACATTGCCTGAGAATACTATGTTTTTGATTGTTTTTTGTATTTTTTTGGTTTTTTGGTAGGTTTTTGCATATAAAGAGAAAATGCGATTTTGCAAGGAAAAGACTGGAAAAATAATATAAAATGCCAGATGCATATAAACTATAGAATATCATTCAAATATTGATGCCAGAGGGTTTATTAATCATTCTGAATGATTACACCGTGATTTAAACAACATGCAAAGGAAAGATAATAGTATTTATTTTGGAAAACCTGATTATGGCAGCCGCCAGAAGAAAGGTAATAAATGTACAACCCAAATAAAGAGCAATCTATAGACTCCAAAATTAACACCAAATCTCCAGAATACCTAGGCGCCCAAGATAGAAGTAGCAGAACATCAAAAATCAAGGCATCCAGCTAAATGTAAACGGTACGGCCTTGTTGCTGCAGTAGTACAACTTGTACCAGCAATAAGAAATTCGTACGGCCTTGAGATATGTGCCAGATGCAAAGACAAAACATTGCTAATATAATATTCGCCTTCTGGAAAGTGAATCGATCCAACCTTGAATGAAATCCAACTGTGAAACTCTGTAATAACCTTTGAGTGAAGTTATTCAACTGACAATCTTCAACTGGTATTGCACAGTCTCAGTATGCCTGACTCTGAAGAGGGAACGTTCTCCAAAATCAATTAGTCTGCAGAAACCCTAGCTTCGCAAACCCCAATGCTCCGAGAGAGAGTAAGACAAATTTGAATAATCATAACATAATGAGTTCGATTTGTCTTGGCAGTATATATATCTCCTTTCAAGAATTCGACCCAAAGCAATCTTTTAATAATCATTTAAATAAATGATTAATTTCGCCCTTTTTGACTTAGAACAAATATTTTAATAAATGGCGTCCATTTTTGATTAATAATTAAATGCTCATTTAATTATTATTTTAACCCCTCTTTTATAAAGTATTAAATACTTTATAATTCGCCATTTAATAATTTTAATATTTTAAAGTGACTTTATATTATAAAGTCAAATTAATAAACATTTAATAAATATTAAATGCCCAAGTAAACACTGTATGTTCATCAGATCATCATATTGGGTCAAAATTGAGCTGACCAACTGACCCAGGTGCCCCTGCTAAAAATAGCAACTTCTGCTTGCTGACTTACTATAAATAGTAAGTATCTAAAAAACCTCTCAGAAAGAGTCTGCAAAGGCCCAACCTGAATCAACTGAAGGAGTAATGTTCCTGAACACCGAATAACTACCTCAAATGATCCTCTACACACAACTGTCAGCCTACGAGAATCAGAATGATAGGCTAACCTCCAATCCAGCTGGACTGACTAGGAAGGGGACATTACACTCAATAATTTGCTATCACAATAACCGTTAAAGAAAAATGGGCAAGGTTGCCCTTATTTATACACAAGCAGAGGAGTAGGGAACCCTAAAATCTCCTTGCTTTTACAACAAGGCTTGCCAACGTGCAAGCTTTAAAAACTAAAACAAGATAACTATCTAAAAACCTATGAAAGCAAAAAAAACAGGGAAAGTGCCAACTATTACAACTTGATATTTCTCCTTCACAAGAATGGATAAGAATGAGACAAGAATAGCAAGAAAACTCGGAAAAAGCATCGAGTTAACTACTGCTTTAAATCTATCTTTGGAGATCTTTTCTGTCATGATAAGATAACTCATCCACTGGTATTTTGGGAAACTAAATCCACCAAAAAGCTGGTAACTGCCTCATTGTTTGGAGCATTGATACTATCTAAGGCAATATTCTGCTTTTCCAGGATTTCTTCGCCTTCTGCAATCAAACTCAGAAAATCTTTGACTTCATCTGCTTTATGAAATTTTGCTAATTTCGGCGACTCTGCAATTGGAGTCATGACCTTTTATAAATATATCATCTTGCTTCAACATATCTTTTTTACCCTATGTGTGACCATTTTCTGACATTCCTTCGTTTCTTCTGCAGAGTTTATATTTCTGACACTTCTCTTGATTTTTTCAATGGAAGAGTATTATACAACTCTTTTCTAATACTTGTCCTTTTGCTCATACCACACCTTTTCAAGTTCTTTGACTGAGATGATGTTTTCTATCCATGGTGGTATTGAAAAGCACTTCTCAACATTGTCCGACCTGAGGCTGCAAACAACCCAGAATGACCAAGATGTCTGATTGCAACATTTGCTGCATCTTCCAAAGCATGTAAATCGAACACTGGATTTATATGATGTAAATCAATTTCAAAAGTTTTTATGTAATCATGATACAACATTGGCTTGGTTTTGAATTCCATGGGAGAATACTACATGTTGAAAAACTAAAAATAGCTTGCTGGTTTTTCTTCTTCAAAGGGTAGATTTTTTTCAAAAATAATCTGAGATATGGGTTTTGTGTAGAATCTCATTGCAAAAAGACTCAGATCGTCTAATTTTGAAAATTGTTGATGGCTGGTTGAAAAAGCATAAACCCTAAAATTTTAGGATTTTCCTGAAAAAAGGATAAGAGTTGGGTTTTGTACAGAATCACGTTCCAGATAGACCCAGTTGATTAGATTTTGAAAATATTGAAGATTTCTTGGACATGTGTGAAAAAAGCGGGTTCTTGAAAGTTGAAATTTTTTCCAAAGTTGTTGAGAATAAAAGATGAAGCTGACCCAGATTGTTGAAAATTGAAAAAGATGACCCCCTTCTTCTGAAAATTGATGACCTCGAAAAATAAAAAATGAAAAAGCAAGCCTCTGTGTGAGCTGATCTGAAAAATATGAACTCTAAAAAAGCAACACGTTTTAGCCTTCAAATATTGATATGAAGAAAATTCTTTGTTTCCTCCTCTGGATGCTAGCCTACAAAAATCTGTGAATAATGAATATCAAATCCTCCTTAAATAGATTTTAAGGATAAAGAAAACGCTTTATTCTCCAGCTTTAAATGAAGCCAATCTTGACCCAAGTTCATCGAATGTGGATGCCATTTTGCATGATGAATGATGAAATTTGAAAAATTTACTAAGGCATTGATTCTTGGATGCCCTTCTTGACAGACAACCTTTTTTCTTGAAATTTTCAACTTTTTGCTTGATTTTGACCTCAGTTTGATCCTTAATTCCGGGTGCTCGGTGAATCCTGTGAACTGGTCGTCTGCTCCGTTGCGTAGCTTGACTGAATCTGGGATGATTGTTCTGGAGGCAATATTTGATAAAAACTAATTCTGAGGCCTTAAAATCTTGGGCACCCCTGGCTACCTGGGGCGCCCAAGTCCTCTAAACAGCCATTTTTTCATGCTCTTCAACTTTACACTGCTTTCTAATTCTTTGGATGAATTCTTATTTTTGGCCGTTCAGGAGGTCCAATGATCTGACTATTGGATTCGTTGGATAGCTTGATTAATTCTAAGGGGGATCTTTTGGGAGTGACTGGCCTGGAAAAGCAGTTTTAGGGGTTCAAAAGCTTGGGTGCCCTTGGCTTCCTGGGGCGCTCAACTCCTCCAGAGTTAGAATATTTTCTGAGATTTTCAACTTTTCTTTTGACTTTCCTCATTTTGCAAGATTTATCCCTCTCTTCAATCTGACATAGCTGGTGCTTGACAAATCTGACGAGCTCGCTGTTGACTTCGTTGAAGAGCTGGTTCAAATCTAAAGAAAAGTTGCTAGAGGTCTCAAACCCTAATTTCACCTTCTAAGTTCCCAAAAGCTTGGGCGTCCTTGGCTACTTGGGGCGCCCATGATCACCAGACTTAACCATTTATAGCCTTTTTTCAATCTCTCAAACTTGTCCTCCATATTTTGTCCTTCGTTTGATCTGCAACTGCGGGTGACTGAAGAATCTGATGAACTTGCTGAGATATCCACTGCGAAGCTTGCACAATTATGAAGACAAAGATCATATTTGCAAACCCTACTCTTTGCATTAGGTCCTCCAAAACCCTAGGCGCCTCTAGCTAGTTTGGGTGCCCAAAGTTCCTAGACTTAGAATATTTTCCATTTTTTTTATGATTTGCATTTTGCTTCTCTGCCAAGACTTCTCCGTTCGATCTACAATTTCGACTGAATGATTGATCCGATGGACCTGCTGGTAGATTCACTGCGAATTCGAGAGGATTCTGAGCAACACTGCCTGGGAAGCATAAACCCTAATAACATCATTTGAGGCCCTAAAAAGATGGGTGCCCTTGGCTAGGAGGGGCGCCTTTACTGGCAGGTGTTAGTTTTTATTTTGCAATTTTCAACTTTCTTTCGTTCTTCATCCTACTTCGTTCTCGACAACCAGGGTTGAAAAATATTCTAAGGCATGACTGGCTAGGCGCCTAGACTGAGCAGGGGCGCCTAGCATCTCCAGACTTAGTCAAACTTTCTCAGTTTTTCAAGATTCTTCAACCTCCTTCCTTTGTTCTTCATTTCTTGAACATCTTTCACCATTCCTTGATCTGTGCAGTGCCCCAAACTTCGAATCTGGCACTTAGCAGTTGAGCAACCTCCATTAATGGCCTTGGAGCTCCTGTTTAGCTTCTGAAAAAGCAAAATGGACCCACTAGGGCAAAAGTAATCTTTTGATGATTCTGACTGTACCGGCTTGATGAGGAAGTATTTTAAGCCAATCAAAATCAGTTTGAACTCCTGGAGTTAGACTTTCTATTTTTAGAAAATTTTGCCAGCATCCATTTGAGAAGAAACCTAGAAAAAAGTCTATTTTTAGAAACCTTCTATTTTTAGAAAATTTCCTAAAATTTAGGGCCGAAAAAATAAGATTTGGGTTTTGTGGAAAAGGCCGCTCTGAGCAGACCCAGATCCTTAGATTTTGAAAATTTTGAGTTTTTGAGCAACATGCGTGACATGCAAGTTTCCATTTTTCGACCTTTTTGATAGTTTTTGACAATACTTTTACCATTTCTTCAAAATGCCTAAGTGTAGCAAAATTTTTAATTTGGGGTACAACAGAAAACAACTGAATATCTTGATGTCTGAGGTGTCGGTGTGTATGGCTAACACTGGTCCTACTACTAATACCAACTCTGTACTCGAGCAAAGTAATACAATTAAAGTAAATAAGGTTCCTTTGGGTTTCAACTACTCCACCTGAGACTCAAAGTGTCCCTGTTCCTGGCTCTGGTGTTGATGCCTCTATAGGTACCAGCACTAGGGGCTCTGCCGGCGGGTGTTGGTGGTCCTTCTAGAGGTCCCTCTACTCATACTTTGTCTACTAATCCAGTGCTCAATGCTTTGCTACAAAACATGGGGCGCATGCAGAATCAGTTGGAAAGTTTGACTAGTTCTTCCCAACCTATGTTCCAGCCATAGTAACGAGACTCGGACTCGGCTCAGACTCGGCGAGGGTGACTCGGCTCGCGACTTGGCGACTCGAGACTCGAACTTGGCACAAACTCGGCAAAATGAAAAAAATTTGAAAAAACCCTAGAAATTTAGAGATTTTTAAGGATTTAAAACTTGTTTCAAGCACCCTTTATTGAATACAACACAAATAAAAGCAAATTTGATCACATGCACAAGTATACAACGATCACATAAGTATAAAGTACACAAATTGTAGTTGTGCTGCTGAAGGAAATAGCATACTTAGATATATAAAATTAGTCAAATGTATACAAAACTCATGGAATATGAAATCCATGACATCAAATGTTCCATACAAATATGAAATATCAAAAGTAAAACAATAGCTATAAGTCTATGACTCTATGCCCTATGGCATAGTGGAGCCAACATCCTTCCTACGAAGGCGTCTAAGGGTCCTGGATGATGTTGCAGCTGCAGCCATAGTCTCTGCCTGTGTCTGACTCTCCATGCCACTCTCACCAACAGCAGCTATGTCTCCTCGTGCTCTAGCCTCCTCCTCAGCCATGGCTACAACCTCGGCCTCTCTCTTCCTGGTCCACCCAATCAAGGTCCTCGTCACTAAGACTGCATCTGTAGCCTCAATGATCCACTCAGACTGTGGATCAACCTCCTCTAGACTGATCAGGGTTTTATCGTGGTCAAAAAGCTTCCTGTATTTAGCCGAAGGTTGTAATGAACATATACCAAGTCATTCATCCTCTCCACTATCAATCTATTGTGCTTCTTGGAGTGTATGTGCTCAAACATACTCCAATTGCGCTCACAACTAGATGAACTGCATGGCTGGCTCAATATACGAATGGCAATATTTTGCAGGATCGGTGTATCAGAACCAAACATATGCCACCATCTATCTGAGATGAGAAAAAGAAACAAAATCAATCTCATTTCAAGTTTCAAGTTCAAGTTCAACATTTAATAATAAATTATAATATAAAAAGATGAAAATTATGCCCTTAAATATATTTTTACCTGGCAGTAATGTTGTCCTACTATCTTTGCACATTTGACGTGCAAAGAAGTCTCCTTCTGCCTTAGTGAAGGCATCTATCTCCTGCACCATTTGTGTAGTAACAGCGGGCAACATCCGCTCTATCGTCGTGTAGAGCCCACTAAGAGTTTCTCTATCTGCACGGAAATCACAACAAAATTGGAAGGTCAGATTTAGGAAACATGCGGCTACATGGATGGGCCTATGAAGTTGGTTTTTCCATCTCCTATCAATAATATCCCAAATGGGACGATACTTCTCAACTCCACCATAGACTGATCTAATGGCCTCTTTGGCCCTATCCATGCCCTCATATATGTAGCCCATTGCGGGCTTCTCCCCATCTGCAACTCGTAGGAGAACTAGCAAGGGCTCAATAAACTGCAAAGTGCAAACATGTTTCACAAATAAGTGTGAACGAAAAAAAACAAATAAAAGTAAGATATGATTAAAAATTAAAACATAATAAAGAATTAAATTTTACCTTCACAATCTCGCCCATTGGTGTCCAAAACCCTTGCTCATCAAAAATGCAATCAGCCACAACAATCCCTGCAGTGCTTGTAGAAAAGGATGAGGAAGACCACTCCTCACTAGTAAACATGCGCCTTAAAGCTGCCTTTGACCGAATCAAGGATTGCATCGTGATAAAATTTGTTGCAAACCTAGTGATGCCAGGACGAGACAACTCCCTCAACCCCGTGTATTGCCTCATAAGGTTAAGCACCCATGTGTGATTGTATACAAATTTGCATATGTTTTTTGCTGCATTCACACATGTTTTGATCCATGGGAGCTTGCCAAGATCCTCCAACATGAGGTCAATGCAATGGGCGGCACATGGAGTCCAAAATATAGTAGGGTGCCTCTCCATCAATAATCTACCAGCACAACATAATTTGCTGCATTATCTGTCACCACTTGCACTACATTCTCTTTCCCCACATCAGCTATCACCTCCTCTATAGCCTCACACAGGTATGTGGCATTTTTGAATTGGGCAGAAGCATCAATGGACTTCATGAAGATGGTGTCACCTGAAAAAATAAGCAAAACCAATTATTCAATAAATTAAAAAACATAAATCAGCCATATTAAATTATTAATCACTAAATCAAATTCAAATTTCAATGCATTGAGGGAAGTACAATTACCTCCGGAGGAAACTAGGAAATTAAGCAGCGTCCTATTTCTCCTATCGGTCCAACCATCAATCATGATGGTGCAACCAATCATCCTCCACTGCTTGCGCTGCTCCTCTAATTATGCTTTCACATCTGCCACCTTTTGAGTCAAAAGTGGGCCCTTTAATTCATCTTCACTAGGGGCTTTGAACCCCGCCCCACATATGGTTATGGCATCAACCATGTTTTGCCAAAAAGGTGACCTAAAACATGTCATAAATAAATTAATAAGTTACATAAGTATTGTAAAATGAAAAGTTTTAAGTTTTTAACTTTAAATTTGAATTCGATAATGAGATACATCTAGATTCTAAAATTTAAATATAAATTTTAAAACAATTAAACGAAAAAAAATTACCTGGCTACATGGAAGGGAATGGTGCAGTAATACCAAAAGTCTGCAATTGTCTTTTTTGCTGCATCATGTGCGTCCTTGTTCCAACCCATGCTCTCAAGCGACGGTTGGGAACCAAGAGTAGTGCGTGGTACAAAATATGAGTCCACCCTAGATTTACGAACTCTAGGGCCAATGCTAATACTGCCACTACCACTAGCAGTAGCAGCGCCACTAGCACTAGGAGTACGCATAGGCATAGCTGATGCAGAAACAGAAGCACTAGCACAAGCACTAGCACTAGGACGGTATGGAGGCATGGAAGAAGCATCTCCAATAGCACCAAGTCCCTGTCCAACTCCAACACTCGCCAACTCTTGCTTCTGTTTCTTTTTCATTTATTTTTGCATTTCAAAAGTTTCTAATTGCACCTGCACTTCACGAACAACCTTAGGAGGTGCTTTAGTGCAACCCACTGCATCATGGGCGGGTATGCGTGCAAGATGGTATTTTAATCTATTTATGCCTCCATGATATATTGTTTTGCAGTAGTTACATTTTGCGTCTCCTCTTTTCATTTCGGGAAAGATTTCAGCATGTTTCCAAGCAGGGTCTTTTCTGACTGGGGTTTGAGACATTGTGAAAATAATAATATGGTTTGATTTGCAAATGAATGTGGCTGCAAAAGTAAGGTTTCTAAAATTATTTAAGTTGCAAGTAGGGTTTGTAAAAAAAATATGCAAACTCAAAAAAACAATGATTTTACAAATTACAATGAATTATTTGTTAAAAAACACAAAAAAAATCAATTAAAATCGCTTGTAAAATCTAACACCTCTGGAGTGCAGGTTTGTACGGACAGCTATGTACACTACGCAATGAGTGCTCTTCAAATTAGGAGGGGAAGCTCCCTCGTTGTGCTAGAATGCATGGAAAAGAAAAGTAATCTAAGTCCTATCTTTTTGTTCTTAGCTGGAAGAGGCACAAGGTTAAGAAAACCAAGAACGTTGCAGCTAAGGATTTTCTGGTTTCGTAGATCATTAACAACTAAGCTATCTACTTTAAATCTATCCAATTTCCTCAAGAAAACAGAGCATGAAGAAATGGAGCAGGGTTTGACTATCAGACGATAAACGAGTTTAGATTCTCTACTTGAAGGCAAGGTGGCGCATCTATCAGCGCAATCTAGACAAGTTTATTGGGCACAAAACAGATTTGAGAATTTACCATGACAATCTTATGAAACCCTATGTGGCATAACACTTGATCGTAATGATAAAAGATTCACAAAACAGATTTATCTAAACTATGGGAAGAATTTACCACGCCAATCTTATGAAACCCTATGTGGTGTAACACTTGATCAAGATAGTAAAGACTTCACAAAACAGATTTATCATCCCAATCGCATGAAACCCTATGTGGCATAACAATTGATCATAATGATAAAGATTCACAAAATAGAAAGAATTCACCATTACGATTGCATGAAACCCTATGTGGCATAACAATTAATCGTAATAGCGAAGACACATGAACAAATACCAAAAGAGCAATATTGAGGGCAAGGTAGGCGCAACATAAATTTCTCTCTCCAACAAAAGTTAATTACAAATGAGCAAAAACTCTTATTTATATACATCAGGGTGTAGGGAACCCTAAAATCACCTTGTGTTAACTACAGTCTCGCAAATGCATGCAAGATTTGCTGCCAAACCCTAATGAAGTAAACTATACAATTAACTGGAAAGCTACCATCAGTTAACCAAAACATCTAACCTAAATGGACCATGTGCAAGCATGCACGTCCTTATTTAAAGCAAAGTTAACTGGCCACTACCTTCAGTTAACTGAAAACTCTAACCCTAACTCCTGTGTTGATAATTCCAAGGATGAGATAAGCATGTGTTAAGTCAGCAAGTAAACTCAAGACTGAAAGTCCAGTTAATTGCTGCTCATGACTCAATCCTCGAAATTAACTGCAGGTTCCAACTGGCAGATCACTCCATGTCATCTCGGTCTTAACACTTCGACCAAGAACTCATCAATCTCTTTGTATTCTGGCACTTTGACGCTGTCCAAAAATAATAATCTTCTTCTTCAATTCTCTGTCACTTTCCTTGACTGTATGCATACATTCTTTAACATTTTCAGACGCTTTCTTGAAATTAACTAAAATTACTGAAATGTGATCCAACATAGACACCATAGAATCTCTATCAAAATATTACGAACATGCTTTTGGAACTCAGTTTGTACAACCTCGAGATCAGCGTAGGTACCATTTTTACAAAGATAATGACACAGGATCTGAGTGACTTTGGCGGCTCCGTAAATGAAGTGATCTCTGTTCCTTTTGCAACTTAACACTTCATTGTCAGCTGCTCTAATGAAAACCTAAATTAAGACCGATTTGGCCTTGAATTCAATCTAGTTGAACTGCCTTCTGAAAAACTTGCCCGTTGACTGTGAACACGGCTATATTCTGACAACTTTCTCTGAAAAGCTAAAATGGCACTTGGTGAGGCTAAAAATAGCCTGTCGGAGGATAATTTTCACCAAAAATTCTGAGACGTGGGTTTTGTCCGAAAAATGATTCTAAGACAACCCACAATGTCAGAATTGTGAAAAAACTCCATTTAGCTTGACATGCAAAGATTCTTCAATCGAGAACTACAGGGGTTTTAGAGCTTCTCGGGGCAATTTTTCTTGAGAAAATCTAGAACATGGGTTTTGTGCACAACAGAATTCTGAACAAACCCAGATGATGCAATTTTCAAAAAGACGTGATTTTGGCCCACATGCAAGGAAATTCTCAGAAAAAAAGCACAGAGCTTCAGAATGAAGACTACGGGGCGATTTTCTCAAAAAAATCTAAGAAGTGGGTTTTGCTGCAAATGCTGAAATATGCAAACCCAGATGGTCAAATTCTGAATATTTGTTGAATTTCTTTGACATGCGAAGAAAGTACCTAAGGTGAGAAATAGAAGAAATAAGACAGAAGATAGAAAGTTTTGCTTGTCTGCTTCTGAAAAATCCGCCAATCTCTGCTTTGGAACTTGATGAAACCTGCATGCAAAGTGAAAATAAAGTCTAGAATCGCCTTCCTCTGAACAATCTAAACTCGTTGCTTCGAAGAACGCTGAATTCGGACACTTGTAGCACCTTTAACTTGCTGATCGCTCAAGAAGAATGAATATTTCAGAGCTCAAGATGATGAAATAATGGACGCCATGGCTGAAATATATATATTTTCATCTTTGAAAATTCGCACTAAGCAAGGAATGCTTGAAAAGTGCGCTTGGCTTCTAATTGGACCCCATTTCTATTTAATTGGAACTCAAACAAGCTAAATAAATAGCCATGCATTAGGGTTTCCCTTTCAAGTCTCCAGTTCAACTCAACCATGCGACTTTGACTTCAGTTAGTCATCTTTATCAAGTTCACCACCCTTCACATTTGCTATAGATTCACAAATTTGACCTAAGGCGACCCTTTTGATAACTTCAGTTAACAATCTTGAATGAAATGAGAAATTCGCCATCTTCATGCAATCCATATTCTAAAAATAGCGACCCTTTTCAATCTTCAGTTGGCCTTCAAGAAGTGCGCCAACTTCACACTTATGCTTCAATTCAATTCTAAAAATAACAACCCTTTTGGAACTTAAGTTGTCATTCTTTGTAAAATGCGTAGCTTCACTTATTATGCTTCATCATTCAAAATATCTAAACATGGCGACCCTTTTGAGAAGTTCAGTTAACACTCAAATGTGCCATACTTCATAAATTTATGCTTCACAATTCAATTCGTCTTTTCTTGAACTTCAGTTGACATTCAATGAAGCGCCATCTTCACAAAACTTCACAGTTGCAACCAAATTCGCCATGCATGTGGACTTCAGTTGACATTCACTGATAATCTTCAGTTAAGTGAACATGCAATCCAATTAACTCAACATGCAAAGCAGTTAACTGAACATGCAAACTAGTTAACTTGACATGCGAACTGAACGATCACTCAACATGCCAATATATGAACTGAAGATGACAACCCAGAAAACGTTTAGTCTAACTGCAGTCAGAACTCCAGTTAAGGCGTCCATTCAACTCTCTTTCGAAAATTCAACTTTGAACTCTCAAGCGAATTCCAGACTTAGCCAAATTTCATGAAAATTTAAGCTAAAACCTCTGCCAGGACCTCTGTTCATCCTTTGACACTGGTTGACTAACTTCTCCGATTGACTGGCTGACAGGTGCATCGCAGAGCTAAGTAAGAACTGATCAAAAGATATCTTGAGACTGCACGTCATAAAACTGATATCTGAAAGCTCAAAAATCCAAGCGCCTTTTCCAAAAGCTGCGCTTTTTACCAGACTTAGTCAAATTTTGACTTCTGTATCTCGTACGAAGGGAAAGATAAAATCCTTCATAACTTCTGTTTTATCAACTTTCAGGACTGGATCTCAGGTTCACTGCGGAGCTAACCTCATTCTGCACGACAGCTGCAAAGGCACATTTCCCAAGAAAACATCATCTGAAGGGTGAAAAACAAGGGCGCCCTTTTCCAAAGCTGCTCTTTTCATCCCAGACTTAGCCATTTCTCGCTTTCGCCTCGTTTTGCGCTGTATCTCCCATAACTCGAACAAAACAGGTCCGTTTGACAGGTTTGATAGCTCACTGCGAAGCTAACGTGATGCTGGACAAATGTCAGCTGGAGGTGACAAACTCTAAAAACAAGATTTGAGCCCCTTAAAGATAGGGCGCCTCTTTGAGAATGTGCTCGCTTCTCCAGAGATAGAAAATTTTGATGTTTTTCGTTCAAATTTTCATTTTTCTTAAATCTCTTCAATGACAGACTGACATGACACTGACACCAACTCCATATTTAAATAGTGCAAAAACGACCATTTGACATCACTTTAACAAGAATATGACTCAATTAAGCAAAATGCCTTAGTGAAGCAAAAATTTTGGTTTTGGGTACAACAAAATCAAACTTACCTCTTAGATTTGGTTTGGAATGCAATGCAAACTCCTCCCAATCACTGGTAATGAGCTCTCAATGCACCTCCTTGCTAGTATGAAGCTCCCCAAATGATATATGACCCTGGATTTGTCTTCGACAGCTTGCTAGTTGCCCTCTCTTCTCCTCCTATTTTTCTTCACAACTCTCTCTTCTCCTCCTATGTTGCCAAATGAATGAAATGAGGTTACTTTTAGGGTTGGGGAGATAATATAAGACCAAAATAAACAAACTTAAACTTTAATTTTTTGTTTTTTTATTGAGTTTTTGGTTTGCTGCCGCCGACCGCGTCCAGGGGTCGGGACTCTCCTGGACGCAATGCGTCTGGCGCATCCAACGAGTCTAGCCTGGACGCGGTTGCGTCCGTGCCCGCGCTCCCAGGACTCGGCCAGGGGTGCTCAACGCGCGACTCGCCGAGTCCAGGCGAGTCCCGTAACTATGGTTCCAGCCTTTCTATCATCATAGTCCTCTTTCCATTTCCATCCTGATCACTCCTATCCCATAGAGGGTGGAGATCCCTAAGTTCGAAAAGTATATAGGCCGTGGGGACCCGTGGATGCATGTCTCGTCCTTCAATGCGCCGTGTATTGATTTATTTCATAACAATGCTTTGTTGGGCAAGCTATTCGTACCTTCTCTCAAGGACGTTTCCTTTGAATGGTATTGTGCTTTACTTGACAATTCTATTTTCTCTTTTGACCAGCTAGTCAACCAATTTCTCCAACAGTTCCAAGTCAACATTGGGTCGAAGATCGCCTTCAATGATCTCGTTTGGTGTAAGCATGGAACCTACGAGAAGTTGATTGACTTTATAGCTCGGTATCAAGCTATTTTTGCTTAGATCTCCTATCCTTTGCCTGAATCCAATGTTCAAAAGGTGCTTATCGGGAACTTGCAGCCTGCGCTGCAAGAGAAATTTATTTTAATGAAGTACCCTTCTTTCGCGCATCTATGTGTTGCTTTTGAGAGAATATCGTCCAACGGTTTTTCAGTACGGGGACTCGTCCTCGCGCTCCCACCAGGATGGACGGTCGGTTGTGTCAGTCTTAGGCAAGAACAAGGCCATGGCTAACGTGGTCTTTGTTCCATCTAATAAAAATAATACAGGATGTAACAAAAAATTCACTAAATTATCAGAATCATACACTAGTGTCCTTCAAAAATTATTAAAAGATAAAGTAATAACATTGCTTGGGATTTGACTGTTGTCTGAGCCATATCCTCAGTGGTACGACTCTCAAAAGTCTTGTCAATTTGATCGAGTCGCTGGACATGATATCGAAAGATGCGTTCGCCTACGTCATATGATTCAAGACCACATCGATGACAGAACCATCTGCCTCGATGGTAGAAAGTAGAATTCTAACAAATTTGTAGCCAAGTCTAACAACCAACTATAGTATACACAGATTTGTTCCCATTGCACTCTGCGAACTTGGTCACCCCTTCTTCGTCTGCTTCTGATCTTGCCCCATCCAAATATGTGAATGTGGTCCCATTCACTCATATTCCTCCTACAGAATGTGTGAATGATGTTCCTGATATTACATTCACCTCACATGACCTACCCTTGAACAAGGAGCACTCTTCGTTGTAAGCTCCCAACCAAATCAATGGTAACATCATAACTGGTGTTATGGTTGACCCGTCGAGCCGAGTGAACGTTATCACGGAGGAGGCCTTGTTTATCAACAATTTGTACAAGGAGAAATATGATGAATCACAGGTCACCCTTCGCACTCATGATGGGTTTTCTATCGCCCCTATGGGCTCTATTTCTTTGTCAGTTTCAATTGGTCCTAAGTCTGTGGATGTTCCATTTGTTGTGATCTCAGAGTCAGACTTATTCAAAGCAAGGCTGGGCATTCCTTGGTTGGCTTCTATGAATGTAGTCACTTCTGTGATCCACAAATGCCTGAAGTATCCCCACGAGGGTATTGTGCATGTTGTCTAGGAAATTGGATACAAGCCATTGGTAGCACGTGGGGGCTTCTCCCTCGACCTTTTTTGCTTGACCCAATCGGACCTCTCCCTCCTCGGGGAGATCTCTTGTATCGGGCTTATTGTAAGTACTGTTGGTATGTGGCGATTGATCATGCTATACTGTACACCTCGGTATGTATCCTTACCAGCTTTGTAGAACCCTAATTTGGAAGCTTCTAAGCTTGTTAAAAAGGGGTTCGGATGGGGGTTACAGTATGATGAAAAACGCGATTATTCCAAGATTGTAATAGGTTTTTGCACTGGATAATAAAATCATTGGATGGCTACAGTTTGGTGGATGTAGCCTGGATTGGGTGAACCACGTTAAATTCTCTGTGTTATAATTTATTCTATGTGTGTTTTAGTTTCTCTATTTATTAATTAAATCTGCATTTAATTGTTAGATATCTGCCATTTCTAACCTTAATAGGTACAACCCCAGTCTCAATGCCGAAAGGTGGTTTTCCTCCGTCGCCCTATGTTGTGTCTTTGAAGGCTTGTTTGTGTGCACAATAGTAGGCTTCATCCTCTACCCCTCCAAATGGGAAGGACAAGCTTGCTCTTTCCCTCAAGCCTTCCCCTTCTAGTTCCTCTATTTCATCTTTTGCACCTCCTACTTCTGCTTCTCAGCCCTTGGTGGCATCCTCTGTTCCTACTCCTGCGCATAGCACAAGAAAAGGAAAGGTGCCCATGCTGTAGAAGTCGAAGCCCCGGGTTTTCTAGCTTCCTGTCCTACCCACAGTGCCCTGACCCACCCTGTATGGCAAGGGGAAGTTTTTCCATGGGGTTTTTCCTACGTCCTAGCCTCCATGACCTCCGCTTGTTCTTCCACTTGCCTCTAGGGCGGGGCATGGGAAGAGGCTCGGTACCAAAACGCCTCTGTTTGTTTTTGTTTCTGTATCTCTTGCTCCTCTTGCTCCTCCTAAGGAGTCTCCCCTTCCACCAACAATGGTTGCCGAGGTTGCTCTTGTGGTAGAGCAAGAGCCCCCGACCTCTTCTCAGGCCATGCCTTCCAGTTCCCATAGCCGACATAACTGGTCACATGCAAGCGCCAGCAAAAGGCTCTAACTAAGGAGCATGCAGCTTTGTAGAAGGGTGGGGAGGAGCCTCTTGTTTCTGTTTCTACTCCTACTTCTGTGGTTGCTTCTACCCCTTTTTCTTCTTTTGCTTCAATTCCCATCGCCTCTGTGCTTCTCCCAGCTTCATCGACAGATCCTGATGAACCTCATCCCAAAAGGGTGCAAGTGTTCGTTGCTCCTTCGATGGAGCCTCCCCTTACCTCTCTTCTCGGCATTGCTCCATTCTCGCAACCCGTCGACATGCCTCATACAAAGGTGGTGTCCTTTGTGGCTCCGTCTCTTTCTTTTGCTTCCGCTTCTTCTATGGGGATTCTGCATCCTCCATTGAAGCACAAGCTTGAGGATGACCTTGCTTTACACAAAGGGTCATAAGAAATCCTCATCTCCTGTGGAGTCTGGTTTTGCTTTGGCTTGCGTCGTCCTTGTGTCGGAGGTAGCCTCGACATCTCAAGTTAGTCACCGCTCCTCTTCTTGAGGTTAGTCGTGACTCCCGCGTGTTCTATCCTCCCCCCGTTCAGTTGACACATGGCACTCCTATCAAGTGCATGTTCAACTTGTTGGAGGATATCCCAACTCTGTCATCGATCTTTGAGAGATTAATGACCCTAGTCTCACAAGAGCTTGGAAAAGAGGACCTTGATGGGCCTTCTTCCTTGGCCCTTTTTGCAGGCAAGTCAGTTGGTGTAGCTCTTGCTATCCCTCCTCTTTAGGCTCATCCTCCCTCCCCCTATAATGATCTAGATTGGGAGCAGGATGACCTACTGGTGGACTCAGATTAGGGTTGTGCCTCTTCTACATCTATAGATTATATTTGTGTGTGTTCCCCCATACTTGTTTGTATGTGTTTTGTGCTCTTCCTTGGAGGACCCTTGCTACCCTTGTAGGTGCTTGGATACAGGTGCGAGATTCTGTCGTAACCTTCTTCCATTTGTCTCATCATTCTTCTCTATGTCGTAATCTTGCTTTTCCACGTTGGGGACGATGCAATGCGTTGGGGGCATTTAGGCCTTTTTCCATGTTGACCCGATTTTGATTTTTCATTTGTCTTCATGTGCTCTTCTTCATGTTTTGATACATTTCGGGGTTGATGATAGTTCTTACATATATTATGTTATCTCTATCTATCTATATCTATGAGCAATTCTGACCACAAATTATTAGATCCCTTTATCTCTGTTTCTTCGTCTCTTCTTGTCTTCTTCGTGATGTTGTGGTTTCTATGTGTTGTCCCTCGTGTATGTGACAACATTTCATAGATACATCTCGTCATGTATTTTGTGCCGCGACATCTCGTCTTTTTTTTCTCTCCTTAGAATGACGCGCTCTCCTTTGTGTAGCACACATCATTCTAAGGGGGGGCTCTCATCTCTGCTTAATTTTCAACAAGGAGTATTCTTTTAAAAGGATTCCTTGACAAAAGATCTTTCAAAAGGATTCCTTGATGCTTGGTGTCTTATGCTTGTTTCTTATATCTGATATTTGATATCTTGTGTCTTGATGTCTAGATGTCTTATATCTTGGCGTCTAGCTTGGGGGCAACCTAACTAGACTTGTCTTTTCTGTGACTGTTTTGCAACACAATTTGTAGCAGCCACAAGCCTACATGCTTTCTGTATGGACTCTAGCCATGCTAGCCATACCTATCAATGCCATCTTATATCTAATCAGATCGTGTCTTATGAAAATTTTATTATTTTTTGCTTTTTCTCCAAGTATGCTTATCTGTAGCTAACATGTTTGTGGTGAGATTGTAGTTAGCTTTGCAAGATTGAAGACCCGTGTCCTCTTCACATTTTGGTGGAGCTCCCACTTCATGTCAAGGTATGCCAGATCAAGGGCTTCCTCCCCTTTTCGGTATATTCTCTTCAATCTCTTTCTACTTTAGCTCACATATGCTCTGACACATATGCTTGCTAAAGTGGGGGAAAAATGTTGAGGCATAAAATTGTGCCCTATAATATACCCTTACCTTAGCCTTATAATATTGATAATGGAAAAACTCACCACCTTAAGCCCTTTGTCTTATCTATGCTTTGGCATTTTCCATCAGTGGAGGGAATTTTAACTAGGATGCTTCCGCACTGCACAGACGTCTACGCACCACGTAGGTATCCTTGACAAATTCCCGGGTCAGTGGATGTTGAGGCGTTACATTTCGTGGCATCCGCGAGTTGTAATGCCTCTTGCAACTGCAGATCCGCCCAAGAACATTACTTTTGCCTCCAAATCCTCACTTTGAACTCACTTCTTCATTCCTTTCAATCTCTCTCCCAATCTATCACATTCCAACTTCATTCTTGTGACTTCACTTCACTCTCTCCGTTCTTTCTACATCACTTTCTTGCAGGTTTCAAGTTATTGGCACTACATTCTTGCACATCCATCTTGCACTCTCAAGGCTACCATCCTTCCTTTCATCTCTTCAAGCTTTCCAAATGGAGAGTAATGCTTTATTGTTGTCATTCCATTGCATTATCAATATTATAGATAGCATATAGATTGTCTTTGCTTTCTATACATGTTGTCTATTTCTTTTCTTTATCATTTTCTCTCTATTGTGGTCTATTGGCTGTCCATGGAGGTGGAAACACCAAAGCAAGAGTTTGATTAAGGCAAACTCCAAAACATAATCCCAACATTTTTCCGTTGCCGTGTGTGTAGGTACTTCGTTCACGTGGAGCTTGCGGGAGGCTAGACCAATTGTAAGTTGGATTTCTCCTACCCTTGCTTGTCATTTCGTTCATAATCACTCTATCTTTCAAGTTATAGCATTCTTCTTGTTGTAGTTAGTTTATCTATTTCACACATTCTTACCGTTCTGTCATTTTTATTTAAATTGTAATGTCCCCATTTTCGTGAGCATCAGAGTTCGTAAGGATTAGCCTATCATTTGACCCACATAGGCTAACAATTATAGATAGAGGGTCTTGTGTGGCAGTTACTCGGTGATTAGAGACATTACTCTTCAACTGGATTCAGGTTTTGGCCTTTGCATAGGTTATTTGACTCAGATTGGCACACTTACTATTTATAGTAAGTTACTATTTTGGGAGAGTCAGGATTCCTATTAATAGAAAGACACCTGAGCAGAGCATATTGGTAGTGTCGACCTTGATTGGGCCTTTGCAGCTGTTTCTAGACCCAGTTTCACATACTTACTATTTATAGTAAGTCACTGTTCAGGGTTTCTATTTTTAGACGGGCATCCAATCACATGGAGAACAGGGAGAGTCGACTCTTGGCTCTGACGGCTTAGCAATCAGATAAGTACATCAAGAGATATTAAAGTTTAAGTGACTTAAGTGAATTATTTAATATTTTAATATTATTATAAAGTTATAAAGTAACTTTATAATAATAAAGTCACTTTAATATAATAAAGTGCGTTAAGTGAATAATTTAATGTGGGAATAAATCTTTTATCCCACATTGGCCAGGAAGGTGTTTGAGCTCTCCTAAGGAAAGAATAAAAAGAGAAGTAAGAGCTCATTCTCAGGAGGGAGTTGATAAATATTATTTTGATTGATTTTTATTGTGAAGCCTAGGGCTTTTGCAGTTTTCTTCTTTGATCATAGGAAACAAAAACTTCCTATTGATAGCATAACTGAGGGAGTGAAAGATCTCTTGAAGGGTTGCATTGAGGAGAGGATAATTCAGTCCTTTCAATTGTGCTTTATCGGCGAAGAATCATAAAAGTTTTTACAGGAGTTTACTTTGCAAATCAAAAGTTAATGCACTGCTGCTACAGTGGCGTGAACAGTGCCGCTACAATATAATTCAGATTTGCAAGGGTTTGGAGGCATCATTGGAGCATTGGAGAAATTATTGCAGGTTGTGATTACATCAATTTGTGGCATTGAAGGTATTTTTGAAGGAGGATTAAGGTCTGATAATAAATTGCTAAGTTCTAATTTCATTTACAGTCATTTCTGGCAGCATATAGGAGGCACGACTTGGCATCATCTTCAGTTGATCTTGCATAGGTTTCATTGAATACAATGGTGCTTTGCATTTAGGAATTGTTAGCACATCTCTTGGCACCAATTCCTTCATAATTCCATGGCGGTTTGGAGGACAGATTCATTGAGTAAGTTCTGTTATAAATTACATCAGCTAAATGCAGTCAAGAGAAAGCCACGATTTAGCTTATAGCACCTTCCTTTGGCATCGATTCTTTCTTTCAACCTCAGCACTTGATGAGAAGGCAGATTGGGGCTAGATCTGGAGCATCTGGGACTCATGTAGTGGCTTGATTTATTTTCTGTTCTTGGTCTGAGTTCAAGAACAGGGGCAAGCCCTAGAGTGGTTCGATTTTCAGCAAGGGAGCTTTCAAAAAATCATATAAATTCAGTGTGGCTCCCACAGCACATAAGGAAGCAGGGCGCTCCAGGTTCGGACACAAAACTACTGTCTTCAAGAAGAATCGAGCTTTTCTTCATAACTGCCATTGCATCTCTAGGTTCTTTTTCATACATTGTATTGCACTCAGTTAGGCCTTTAACAGCAACATTACATTGTAAATTTTCAGTTCATTATAGTGTAATCAGCATGGTCATTAGTTACAGCTGTAAGAAGTTCATTAGAGTCTGATTTGGCAATATTGCATTTTCATTTGTAAGCCAAGAATAAGTTGCTGGCTGTAGATGCATATCAATATCAGATTTGATATCTGCATTGGATATAAGTGCCAAGAGTCTTGGCCATTTTATGAATGCATTGTAATAATCTCTCATTTGGCAATTAAGGAGAAATAAGGAGTTGCATAATCATTGCTTTCTTCAAGCATTTTGTATGCCAACTATTTGACATAATATCAATGGCTATAGATGTTCTTATCAGCATATAGGTTGCATACCAACTGTTTGTTAAAATTACCAGTTGGCTGTAGGTGGATATTTCACATGTAGAATTCATATGAGAGCATTGTAAATGATGAAATTAAGTCATTGATGCATCTAGGATATTGTTTGACAAAATTTCAAGGGAATAAAGAAGAGTTTTTGAGTCAGCTCAAGCTAGGCCACTCACATAAATTGTCAGATTAAGGTTCTTGGGTTGTTAACATGCCCTATGAGTTTTAGATTGTCAGCTCAACTCTCTGCCCGCACGAGGCGCTAGCACGTCCCTTGGACGATAGCGCACCACGCTGTCGTCTGTGTCCCGTGCTGACGTCCTCTAGCCGAGAGCTAGTTGGTCGGCAGTCTGAGACCTCCGTGGTTTGTTCACCTGACTCCTGAGATCCTCCATTCCGAAAAACCCCAAAAACATAGATTAGTTTGTTCTTTGTTTGTCATTCCATCTTTTAACATTTGTCATTGAGGTGATTGAGGGAAATTCACTCCCTTTAGACCCTGTTTGTCTTGGGACAGGGGAGTAGTGAATCCCCCTCCTTCATACTCCTAAAAGTGTTACAAATCTATTTAAGATTGCAAATGAAGTATGCATTACCGTAGAGGTTAAACACTTTTCCCAATACATGCAGGAAGTGCATGGACAATTTAAGAAATGATTGGAATTGAGTAGTGTCAAGTATGAAGCCAGTGCAGATGAACATAGAAAAGAGAAGAATTAATTAGAAGGGGAGTTAGTCATGATGCACTTGATAGAGGAAATATTTCCCAAGGGAAATTATAATAAGTTGAAAACCAAGAAGATTGGTCCTTAAATATTTTTGCACAAGTTTTTTGAAAATGCTTATGGAATTGAGTTGCTTGAAGTTTTGGATATCTCACCGATATTCGATGTTGATATTGTTAGGAAAATGGTGTCTTAACCTTGAAATTACACAAGGTTACTATTTATAGTAAGTTTACATTTGAGCACAGATTGATGTGGAATTTTTCCCCAAAGCTTTGGATTGGCTAAATAAGCATTCTTGTAAAGTTTCATCGCAAGATCATGTCTGGATTTGAAGATATTAAAGTTTTCCTTTTTCAAAGTTTCAAAGTCCAATTTGAAGGCCTTAGAGGCAATTTTGGGACTCAAAAGTGATCGTAACCGGTGTAGCGGGTTGTAGCTTGATAGAGCACTTCACAATCTTTTCAACAGTTCAAATGGTTCATCAATCAGACACCCAAATCAAAAGTTATGGACTTCGAAAGTTGGGTCTCCTTAAATGGGAGATGTAAAAACGTATTGGACACATAAATGAGTTGTAAATGGGGAGTTACATGTGGTGGTGTGTGTTTTGACACATCATAAGCATCTGTTATTGGAGATAAGGATGGGCACCATAATATCATTTGATAGTTTCATGTATTGTATCTCTTATATATTAGGTGCATGAGATGGAGGTTGGGTGTAAGAGTCTTATAGCTATTGAGTTACCTCTGGATCTCTGGTTGGTGATACTCTTGTGAGAAATATTGCACTGCAAGTATATTGTAATCTTGTTGATTTTTGAATAATATATTGGACGGCTTTTAGAGTGTGGGGTTTTTCTCCCGAAAGATTTTTCCTCACATAAGTCACTATGTTGTAGTATGAATGTTATTTATGTTTAAGTTTTTGTAACTGTTCAAGATTTGAAAGGTTTTTGCATAACCCTCCTCTCAAGATTAGTGTAGGAAGTTGTTCCGCTACCTTAGCTTCCTTGCAAGTTGTATCAAAGCTCAATCACCTTTGGTTTCAGTTGTGGGTTGGATTTTTAAACTAAACCATATTTGAGTGGGAGTTTGTGTAGAAGATACTTTGTGATCTTGTTGCAGAAATTTTAGATGGCAAGCACGTTGGGGAGAATAAAGGTAGAGAAGATTTCTAGAAACAATTTTGAGATGTGGAAGTTGAAGATGTAGGATCTATTAATAGATTGAGATCTGTGGGATGCTATTGATGATAAGGTTATGAGGCCTACAAATCTTACTTTGGTTTCTCAATATGATGTTATGGACCGTAAAGCCAAGGGTCTAATCAGATTGTGCCGAGCAAACTCTATTCTGATCAATGTCCATAAAGAAACCTTTGCACAAAAACTATGGAAGAAACTTAGTGAGATGTATCAAGCCAAATCTTTAGTGAATAAGATTTTTTTGAGGAAGAAATTATATTCCTTGAGGATGGAAGAGGGTGGATGAATTAAAAACTGCCTGGAAGCATTCAATATATTGGTGGCTCAATTGTCATCAATTAGTGTCAAAATGGATGAGGAGGAGAAATGCCAGATATTGCTTTGTTTTTTGCTTGATTCGTGGGATTCTCTTGTTATGGCTATTAGGAGTACTTCTATTATCTTGAAGATTGAAGATGTGGTGGGTTCTTTTCTCTTTGAAGAGATGAGGAGGAAGGTATCCATCAATGCCAAGGAGGCCCTACATGTTCATGGAAGACCTAAGGAAAAGACAAGAAGAATGAGAAGCATGATAATGTAATGTTCCCTTTTCCTAGGTAGTCATTAGGTGCTGTGGTTAGTCTATCACTTGGTCCCCGTAGACTAACAAGAAGGTTAGGGGGCTCCTCTGAGGGCATTTGTGGCTTGTTAGTCAACCATTTGTGCTTAATTGATGTTTCCCAGCTCAGTCTTTTCTAGGGTTTCCGTAGTGTACCTTCTAGAGCTTTCCTTGGGCATTTTGTCCATACTACTTTTAGTAAGTCATAGGGTGGTCAGTGACTTGGTCAGTGGGCAGTATTTCTATGTTGTGTATGTTGGTGGTTTCTCACCATGGTTTAATCTTGGCAGTTATCATGGTTCAGAGTTTAAAGTTTAAATAATGTTATTATTAAAGTTAAATTAAAATATTTAACTTTAAGTGTTATTTATATATTTAAAGTGACTTTATAATAAGGAGTTATAAGGAGGTTTGAAATGTTAATTTTATATTATAAAGTTGGTCGCCCAACTTAAAGGGGATATAAGGCAGTAAAGTGAACTAAATAAAATAATTTTAAAATGCCAACTTGGGCGTAGGAAATTGGGAGTGATATAAAAGCATTTTATGGGCTTTTTTGCTCATTCTTGTTTGGAGAAAATTGGATAAGGGTTTGCTGGTTGGACTGAAAAGTCTTGGTTTTTTGAGGATGAAAAACCTTATGAGGAACAGTAGTTGCAGGAGTGAAAGATCTCCCAAGATTTCTTGTTGATAGATCCATTTAGGGGTTATGCATTGCACGTCAACATTTTCAGAGAAAGATTCAATTCAAGGTTTCAAGGATTTGCCAGGAACTTGCTAGTATATTGATCAAAATTACAAAGTAAGATATTCACAGAGGTTGAAGAATTATTAGAGTTGTTTGATTGCATGAAGTTGTCAAGAAAGACATGGATGCCAGAGTTGACTAGAGTTCCTGAAAATACTACAAATTTGTCTTAGATATTAATGTGGGTGCCAAGGAAGAATGGTAGCTACTTCATTTTTAAGGAGTTAATATTTGGAGATTCTTTATTTTCTGGTTGATTATTGCAAGTTTGGTTGAGGTTGATTTATGCGCTGGAAGCAGAGTTAGCATTTCCAGTCGATAAGCTTTTTAGGGCCGCCGCCACCTTGGTTAATATCTTTTGCCGACTTTATGGAGGGCGTGTGTATTAGAGGCAACAATGATTATTTATTGAGGATGTGGTATCTCTGCCTTGTTTGTGTTGACTGCCACACAAGGGAAAGGAGACCATTTAGTTGGCGTGGAGTTTATGATTCAGACTAAGCAGCCTGTGATGAACCCTGCTGGATCAACTTTAACCCCATATGCTTGAACTGACTTGTTTTGTGTTTTTGAAGGTTTTTTGATTTTTTTGTGGTTTTTGCTAATAAAGATAATGATGCAATTTTGAAAGAAATGCTTCTAAAATCTTAATAAGTACAGGAAAGTAAATACTGAAGCAGATAGACTTTTGAATTGATAGCATATGGATTTATTATTCATTCTAGATGATTACAATGATGAAACCCTAACATGCAGACAAAAAGGCAAAGCAGATTTATTATTTAAAAACCTGGTTGCAGCCGCCTGTAGGAAACATGAAATAGTACGGCCCATCTGTTGACGTGGTTTTTGAGACCGCACCAACACAGAATAAAGTCTCCCAACGGACGCTCTATCCTCTCTTGAACAAAGTATTCAGCATGCTAAGATTGCGAGTAAGATCATGCTTTCAACTCCAAGGTTCCTTAAGTGCGAATAGGCTCAGTTTGGCTTGATGTGATATTGCTGGTATTTTCAAGGGGACTTACACAATTGTTCGACGGCTAACAACAAACAGCAGACAAAGGGCTTTCATGTAATGAAATATACCGAGCCAAATTTTTTCGTTTTCAAATAACAGATTACAACATTCAAGCAAGTGCACCCGTTAAGGTTAGATGGATAAACCGAAACGTGCAGAAGATTAAATTCAAGATACAGAAGGGAACTCAACGTCAAGTATGTGCTACCCAATCCAAGGTGGAGTGAGGGGCGACCATATGACGGAGTGATTACAGAAAGTAAAGCTTGAAATGAAATGCTGAATAATGAAGCTACTCAACACCCAGAATGTGCTTGCTCACCCAGAATGGGAAGTAGCTACCATAGGGCGGAGTTATACTATCTCAACTAATACTGAAAGCAACTTGAAGGAAATGCTGAATATTGAATCTACTCTACACCCAGAATGTGCTTGCTGACCCAAGACGGGAAAGTAGCGACCATAGGGCGGAGATCTAACAATTACAATAACTTAATTGAAACTGAGAATTACAACCAGATTTGAATAAGAAAGAAGACTGCCAGTACTACTGTCAGTTTGTACAAAATCATAAGAATTTGCCTGCCAATATCACTTGAATTTAAAGGATCAGCATTGTACCAAAGAGGAGCAGTTATATCATGCTTAGGAAGTGCTAAATCCAAATGCTTCGGAGATCAAGATATTGTCTACTGTTTTCTGTTACAAATCTGCTCAATACAATAATATGACAGCAGTCTATAGAACTATTCAAATGCTCACAAAACCTAATGACTTGCTCAAATGAAGAAATCTCTGATGCACAACAATCCTAGCATTATAGCTCTCAAACTAATAACATGAAACCAACTCAAAATGCCCTTAATGAATATTGCACAAATTTCAAAGCAAGTACAGTGGTACGGCCTGCTGAGAAATTCGACCTTCTCTTAAAAATTCATGCATTCACTAAAAATTCTACAAACTGGGAAACTAGGGCGCCTATGACAAACCTTTCTAATGATGCAATACCCAGAATGATATTTTTGTCTTTTTTTGAAATATGATTAAAACTTCGAATCTGCTGTCTACAATAATGCAATAAGCTGAAACATGAATATGCCAATCTAACTAAGTTTACAATAATCTGAACGTACAATGAATGAACTAAAGATGCACTCACACGTAGACTGAAATTCACCACTAGATGTTGTTTCTCAAACACGAAGTGATGCCCAATGGTTAGGAGGTCTTCATCCCTCGAAGTGATCCAGATTCAATCCGGCAGCATAACGGTGTATTTTCCAAGATGAAGCAAACTGATGCACAAGCCCTCTTTTTATAAGTTTCGTTTGACTTCACGAAACCCTAAAATCATCTTTTAGGTCAAATTCCCTGATCTCCTCAAGAAGGCGTACTTTCTCCTTCAAAGATTAATAAATGATATTTTAATTAAAAGCCAAGCTTGAAAAGTGCGCCCAACATAAGCTTGCTTGACTTAGGCAATAATTAAAATAATCATTTAATGAGGGCGCCACCCTCAAAGGCCCCTTTTTTAAAACATCTTTAAGTCATTACTTCTAGGCCCAAGGTCAACATTAAAATATAATATTTAAATGTGCCTTTTAATGAAATAACTTAGCTTATCCCTCCGGAGGTGCACTGAAGCCAAAACTGAGCCAAACATCTGACCACTGGAACAGGAAGTCAACCGAGCTGAACATCATCTGACAAGCTGCCAAAAATAGAATTTACTAAAAATAGTAAATTCCAAAAAGTACCCAGAATGTCGGGATGATCATACCACTGCGAAGCCCTCTGAAAACCCAGAAGGAATCCGCCATTAAAACTAACATCTTCGAACAATAACCTCCTCAAAATTAGGAAACCCTAATTTTAACTTCCGACTAGCGTTCGGGTTCCTAAGGAAAGGCTAACGGTCACTGGAAATGTCAGGCTCGGAAAGGGGACATTACAGTCCGCCCTCCCCAAGATTGCTTGTCCTCAAGCAATTGCAAACTAGGATGCTGCATTATCTCATCACTCCCCAAGTTGCATCCTCCATGGGGCGGGGTTCTTCACTTTACCAAGCATTCTCGATGGTTCTATTCTCAAGGAGCGTTCTCTCGGGGAGATCAGAGTATGCGCCTGGGAATCAGAACCAAAGCTGTCCTTCTTAAGTCCAGCGGTGGCAATTGTGAAAAGCAACCACATTATTGTCCAAGTGCCTTCTTGGTGAGACGTGGGCGTTATCACTTCTGTATCGAGAGGTAGCTCTAATTCATAAGCTTCTGACCCCAACCTTTTCGATGACCACAGATGGCCCAGAGGCGAGGTTTGAGCTTCTCAGCTCCACTCTTCTTGAGAGTCGACTGTCTATAAGGTTGTAAGCGGAGATAGACCATATCCCCAACCTCAAAAGAACGCTCTACACGCTTCTGATCAGCATACAACTTCTGCTGATTTTGTGCAATCTGCAAATTATCCTTCAAGGACCTCATTATGTCCTGACTATGCTGCAAAAAATCCTTGGCTAATGGTGCTTTGCTGTCACCAAACACCAAATCTGCAAAGCTGGGTGCTTCATACCCATAAAGTGCCAAGAAATGAGACATTTTGATTGACATATGGAAGGTAGAGTTGTAGCAGTACTCGCCTATATGCAGCCACTTAACCCAAGCTTTCTGCTGTTCGGACACATAATTTCTCAAGTAGCCTTCCAACCACTTGTTCACCACTTATGTTTGCCCATCAGTTTGGGGGTGATAACTCGTGCTTGGAGTGAGCACAGTACCACTCATTCTGAAAACTTCCTGCCAAAAAGTACTTAGGAACTTGCTGTCCCTATCACTTACAATATTCTTTGGCAACGCATGAAGCCTAAACACTTCTCGAAAAAACAAATCTGCAACTTGAGCTGCAGAAAAAGTGCTGGTAATGGCAAAGAAATGAGCAAACTTGGTTAATCTGTCAACTACCACGTAAATGCAATCCTTCCCTTGAGCCTTGGGCAACCCAGTGATGAAATCCATTGAAATGCTTTCCCATTTTTTTTTTTTTTTTGGAAGTGGTTGCAGCAAACCGGCTGGCAATGTGTGCTCATTTTTATTTGCTTGACAAACAGGACATTCCTGAATGTAACGTTGAACCTCCCTCTTCAAACCTTTCCAAGAAAACCTTTCTCGGACCTGCCTATAGGTCTTGAAAAACCCTTGGTGACCAGCAACTGGAATGTCATGAAAATTCAAAAGAATCTTCTTCTTGAGCTTAGAATCAGCCACCAGAAAGGTTCTTCCCTTATACTGAATCAAACCCTCAACCACCTGGTACTTTTCATCATGGAAAGTACCTTCCAGAATGCTGGTTGCAAACTGATTTTTGGCATAATCAGCAAGCAACATGTCTCTCCAATCTGCGGTAAGCTCACACAATGAGCTAAGATGAGGCCTTCTGGAGAGAGCATCGGCCACGACATTATTTTTCCCTTTGACATATTCAATGTCAAAGTCGTAAGCTTGAAGCTTACTCACCCATTTCTGTTGCCTCTCATTTAAATCCTTCTGGTGCATAAAATGCTTGAGGCTATTGTGGTCTGTTTTAACCACGAACTTATTCCCCACCAAGTACTGTCGGAACTGGGCTAATGCATGCATAATGGCAAGCATTTCTTTGTCATAAATTGAATATGACCTTTCCACACCCCTTAATTTTCGGCTTTCAAACACAATAGGGTGTTTGTCTTGCATCAGGACAGCACCAACTCCTTCACCCGATGCATCACATTGTAGTTCGAATGGCTTGGAGAAATCAGGGATAGCCAAAACTGGACACGAGCTCATGATCTTCTTAAATTTGTCAAAAACAACTTGAGCCTTTTCTGACCAAACAAAGGCTCCCCTTTTGGTGAGATCGGTAAGGGGAGCAGCATTCTGTGAATACCCCTTAACGAACCTCCGATAGAAACCACAAAGACCCAGGAAACCTTTCAACTGAGTCAAACTCTCAGGAGGTGGCCAATCAACTACTGCTTTGATTTTTTCCGGATCCACCTTTACTCCCTCAGCACTGATTATGTGGCCAAGGTACAGTAACTCCACCATTCCAAATTCACATTTGGAAGCTTTAGCAAATAAGCTCTCAGATTCCATGATACTAAGCACTTCCTCCACGTGCTTGAGGTGATCCTCCCAAGTCTTGCTGTAGATCAGAATGTCATCAAAAAATATCAGCACAAACCTTCGTAACTGATTCTGGAAGACACGGTTCATGCAAGATTGAAAGGTTGCCGGAGCGTTAGTCAACCCAAATGGCATGACTAAGAATTCAAAATGGCCATAATGACATCTGAAAGCTGTTTTTTCCACATCTGACCCCCTCATTCGTATCTGATGGTAACCTGACCTCAGATCAATCTTCGAAAAGAACTTAGCCCCATGTAGCTCATCAATGAGCTCATCTATTCTGGGAATGGGGTATCTATTCTTGATGGTGCTTTGGTTCAAAGCACGATAGCCCACGCACATGCGCATGGTACCATCCTTCTTTTTCACAAGAACCACTGCAGATGCAAAGGGGCTCTTGCTTGGGCGTATGAAACCCATCTCCAAAAGTTCTCGGATATTCTTCTCGATCTCATCCTTTTGCCTCTTCGGATACTGGTATGGAGTTGTGATCACCGGTTTAGCTCCTTCCTTGAGCTCAATGATGTGTTTTGAACCTCGATCAGGAGGAGGTCCAGGAGGTAAATCAGCAAACACTTTACTCTTTTTGGTGAGTAAAGACTGAATATCTGGAGAATGCTCTATTTTCGTTTCAGCTGGACTAGCTGGAAGAATCATGCACTCCACAGCCCACTCCACTTGATCATGACGCATCAACTTCGCCATCCTCTTGAACGAAACAATCCGAGGGCCACCATTTGACATTCCCCTCAACACCACCTTCTTCCCATCGGATTGAAACTTCAACTCCATAGTTTGCAGATTTAGAGAGATCTCTCCAAGAGATCGCAGCCATTGAATGCCAAGGACAGCATCCGTATCTCCAATATTGGCCACATAGAAGTCGTCCCTGACTTCGTAATTGCCCAATTGCATTGACATGTTCGGAATCCTCTTGGTGCATGAGATGTGAAACCCATCCGCAACCATAACTCTGAACCCTTCAAAGTCTTCTGTTTGCAATCCTTTCTTTGCCACCACAACTTCGTCTATGAAGTTATGTGTTGCTCCAGTGTCAATTAAAGCAACAATACGTTGCCCTTTGATCATCCCATGAACTTTAAAGGACTCATTCTTTTGGAAGCTCGAAAGTTGAGCCAATGTACCACCACTTTCTTTTTCACCTTCAAACTCTTCTGGAGTATTTTCTTCATCGCTGTCCTCAAAATCAGCTTGCTGATCAGAAAAATCAGAATTGCTTTCATCAGCTGTATAGAACTCAATTTGATGAATTTTAGCCCCCTTTGGGCACACA